>JABSTT010001953.1:0-63015 GCA_013339685.2 Hyalomma asiaticum
TACTACATATTTCAGAGAATTTCAACTTCTTCACTCTCGCAAAGAATTTTTTCTGAAGTGCTTGCATCTCATGCAGCGCTAGTACCAGGGTTTTCTCACTGTAGTCGACAGTTTGACGGAGTACAGTTGACGAGCAATGATTGCAGAATAGACCGACCACTCTCCAAATCACGCGAACGAAAACTAAGTAACACGCTTTCGAATCCCGTATGTGTTTCCACTGAAACGAAACCTCGGCAAGGTGCCTTTCTGTAGTGGTTATATTGTGCAAGTATCGTGGATACTCTCCTGGCATTTGCCACGCTACCATTTTAGTGATGATTGTTGGATAGTCCACCGTGATTCCCGTTGTAGGCGTGAGTATGATGATGTTGGCTCTTTGTGATACGTGCTAATTTCCACTCAATTACGCGACACAGGTCGAGCTCTTCAGAAAATGTACATGCAGCTGAATATCCCTTGGGTGCGTCGTTAAGCTGTTCTGATAATTCCTGAATAAGTAGTCTAGTTTAAACACCAGAAGACAACAAAACAATGAATGCAATACTGTCGCATGGATTCTTACACGGAGTGAGAGCAGCAGATTACCGGTACCGGCTTCTGTTTGTGTCACCGAACTGCACAATACTGTCCGCGGTGAGCTGCAGCATGGCGATGCACGTATTTCTTGTTTGTGGAGTGCGCATACAAGCGAGCTTTTCGTTCATTGACTAGCGTTTTGCTGAAGCTCCCGATCTCTCCGGCTGGTGGTTAGCACAACGGTTGGGGCGACACACGCGAGCAAATTTGCTAGGGAGCCTACATAAGCAGCCCTAATACGATATGTGCTGTTGCGGTGTTAAAACTCGAAGGAAGAAGAAGGTGGTCTGTGGGTAGAAGAAGACGAAATGGTGCTTCTGACAACAATCACCATATTGTATTATACTACTGTAAATAATCTGTAAAAAAATTACACCATCTCCCGCCAAAGGGGACCATGAGGCGATGCGAAGCATCATCATCAAGCAGCACGGGGGGAGAACACCGCGTTTGCATCGGTTTGACTAGTCGGGCGAGGGTGCGTCTCGTTCCTTGCGAGCTGTAAAGCGTTCATCGAAGAAAGAGCGTTTCCATAGTCACGCGCGCCGTTCCAAGAGGAGGGTTTTGGAGAGGGTCATGTGGAGAGGAGGTGTGCGGAGATGGTTTGCGCATGCGCAGTAAGGGTGTCACGCCGCACACCACCACCACCTGACTGAACTCCGCCACGAGCTGCTTTGCATCTGATATACTCGTGACATTTTCGTAGAGCTTCTGGGTACGACGCAACACGGAACTTCGCAGTGGACGTGTCCTGAACAGCTCCATCATGCCAGCGGAAGGAGGCGCAGCCTCGGTGCTTCAACCGCGAGTCCGCAAGCACAGCTTGCCGTATGGACGCAGCCGCGCGACTCCGGTAACTTCTGCGGTATCGGTAGCGTTGACGTTCAAGACTGGATTTGGAAGTGCGAGCGTGTTTCAGCGCAATATCGGTGGGACCCCACAATGATGCTCGCCAATATCGCCTTCTACCCCTGCGTCACAGCAGGCATCTAGTTTCAGTCTCGCGAGGAAGATCTTACCAGCTGGAACACGTTAAAGCAGAAGCTTCGTGAACTGTTGGCAGGTCTGACGGCAGCCAGCACGCTGCTTCGAAAGATGTCTTCTGGCAGGCGCATACTTCACCACCGAATCGTATGTGTCGTACACTCTTGACGTTCTTGCACTTTGCCATCGGGTCGATGCCGATATGACTGAGGCCGACAAAGTAAGCCATATGCTCAAAGGCCCATTGAAGACTGTACTATTAATCTTCTAGTTGCTAAAGGGTGCTCAAGCGTTCACATCATCAAGGAATGCTGGCGTTTCGAAGAACTAGAGAGTCGCCGCATCGCCCAGCATTTCCCACGGCTTGCGAGCACTGTCGTCACGTCATCTCGATAAGACGTTCAGCTGCCGCCTGGCAGCCACTTATTACCGACAGCGTAGTCTGTATCGTGCGATGCACGATCGAGGCGGCGTCCCTGCCGCCCTTCCTGGCGCGCCATTCCGATGAACCTCGATCAACCATTTCGTTAATTCAGACTTTTATGGGAGAAGCCTGCTTACGTAGGAGTGCAGCCTGTGTGTTCGCTCACGCAGTCGAGCGTTAGTCCTACGTCACACCCTATGCGTCGGTTTCTTTGTACGGTGCGGAAACCACCTTTCTACGCAACATGTGTATTTGTCTGACAATCATCACACGCATGTGTACATATTTTTCCATTCGTGTCCCCTCTGCGATTCCGTCCTATTATCCACCCTTCTTGATGGCGGTTATTGACTGCTTATAACCTCAGCGCAAAGAGCAATACAACAGTTGAAAGCTTGCGCTTTTTCTCTACGCTTCCGTTTTCTTCCTGTGTTGTCCACCTTGCGCAAGATGCCTTTCAGATATGTGAACCAACTCGCCCAATATCTCCTAAAAAAAAAAGACACTCACAATCCCAATAATATTTATGAAAAGTTCTTGTGGTGCTCGTGCGCCTTCACTGGAATGTACTGGTGTAAACGCGCTTATAGCAGAAAATTAATCTCTGTACGAGAGTTCTTGGTGGAATCGTCGTTGAGGGAGACCCGACTCATAAGTTTTCACAAAAGCTAAATTGGCTAAAGGTCGGACTTTTCCTCGTATAATAAATATTTGGTCTGCACTTGCTTCACTTTAACAGTATGGTTCTATTTTTTCCCCACAGCAAATTACATCAGAAGAGGAAACATACCAACGGAGAAACAGGAAGTAGGCCAGCAATGAAGACTATGTGCTCACTGCTTATCTTATGTCTCATTGTTTCCCCGTGTCTTGCAGGCGCTCCACCACGTAAGAATAGAGCTCATGTTTCTGGTAGTTCTTCTATGTGTGCTGTAAATGCCCCGACTTCAGTTTTAGTGGTCGCGATGTACAGAAAAAACGAAGCAATTTATGTTTTACTGACAAATGAGTATAATATTTTTTTGTATATACGGCCAGAAAATAGAAGGATAGGTACGTTTCGCGTTTTATTTTTCAGCGTCCATACTTTTTTACAAGGAGGAATGCCTCATGAACTTCGTAAAATATCATCTCTTCTCTACGAGATACAAGGCCGCTCTTTTCTGTCAATATAAGAATTTAACTTCTATTTTCACCGCTAACAATGTTTTGTTTAAAAAGGGTAGGCAGTCCCACCAAACTTTGCCGAGGACTCAATGAACATTCGTTTCACGAAGCGAATATGCCACTGACGGTTAATTATGAATTAAGGTTGCATATTTGTCCGCATAGTTTCTTGTAGTAGCCTAAAACACGTGTTCGACTGGGTGCTAACCTAAGGTGCATTTTATCGCCTAGCGACATAGCATATGGAAAAGCAATGGAAGAGTAGTTTCAAGCTCCATAATCCTGCCTTAATGGTTTGTGCATAGATAGATTATCCTTCTGCACAAATCGGTAGGTACGCTGGACCTCATCGCTGTACCACCTGTTGCTTCTCGATGTGAATGCATTTCGCTGCCATTGTATTAAACTTTTTCACCGGCGTGTATTCAACTTTTCAGGCCTTCTTTGAGCAAGCCTGGGAGTTCACTTTTTCTTTCTTTCTCCTTCTTTCTTTTCTTTTCCTTTTTTGACGCGAGTTCGTCACCCAACTGTTTCCGAAGAAGGTCTAGGATCTGTTGCTCGAAGCGGTCCCAGTTTGCGATATCGTGTTCGCGAGCGGCACACCTTAAAGGCCAACTCTGGCGATTGTTAACAGCGAATCTGTTGTAGCTCACCGTAATTTCTCCGGTGTTGCAAAAAACTATCACGATCTGTAAATAACTGCGCTCGCACTTGTATGAAATCCACAGCATTTGCGCGTGCACTTCTCTTGGTCTCATGCACCCAGCTTACTACCACATAGACGCGGACGCGTTGTACGCATAGCATAACGCAAAGAGCGCTGTACGTGCCGCGTGCTCCTGCGGCGTCGCCACATCGAGATGGTGTCAAAATGTCATCGTCGACACCAAATGTGGGCCGATCGAGGCAGTGCACCGTGTAAGGTGCTGTAAACGTCAGGCGTCGCTAGAGGTTGCGGGTTCGATGACCGGTGCCACCGCATTTCCTCGCTTAGCGCAGCTTCCTATAGCATATAAGGGAGCGGGAAAGGGAAGCTGTAATTTTGCATATATGACGGAAGTACGCCAACGAAACCAAGCGAATTGCAGTCAACCTCATAAAAAAAAATGAAAGAGGAAACTTGTGTCAGAAAGGTCAAGTTTCATGCTCGAAAAATAACCATAGGGAAGCACGACGTCCTATGTACAGATGGCGCTGGACACTCGCATGTCGTCAAGCCCCCTGTAGCTTTGTAAAGTAACACCATAATTTCAAGACGTCCGCTGCCACTATTTCTTTCTCCAGTGCCCTCTCCGACGCCGAAGCCTCGTCGCTATTGGCTACTGGTGTCACGTGAGAGCATGCACGTCGCTCATTTGCTTACATTCGCGCTCCGCTGCCATATTTGCTCCTTGATTGTGGACACGCTCGTGAAGAGCACGCGTATAGTGCGCAGACGCTGCTGCTCGTGCGCACGGGAGGTCCTGTAAAGTAACTTTTATTCCAGAGATCACGTCGCTTTGGAAGCATTGGGTGGCCGCTGAATCTTCGGCTGCCGGGGCAAATCCGGCGGAATGAACACCTCTTTGCGATACCGCCCGTTAAGCGGAATGGGCTCTGTTGTGGTGTACTGGTAAGAGTTCAACCAATATTGGCGACAAGATTATGCGACATAAGTTGTCAGTCTCTCGCACCATGAATATGCGTAAGTGTTTGAAGAATTCGCTGTTCGCTTTAATGTATAGGAGACATGTCACAGTTCGTTGAGCTCGTTGCGCTTGCACGTTAGAACACGTACTGCCACTATAGAACCGGTAGTGCGTTTCTATGGGCAATATGACATCAAGTTTCATACACCTTATAAGGTCTTCCTCAAAATTCTCTACAGAAAAGCAAACACGAACTGTGCTCTACAATTTTATCCAACACCTTACTCCTGCTTTGAGTCGCGCATGTCATGTCATGGTGTCGCAAGTCTAACAATGTACATTGACCTAGAGAACAGAAATTAAAGACCCGCGATACGTAGATATTAGAAAATAATGTTGGAACAGGCAGCTCAGATGGTCGAGCTCTAATAGCACGAATTTCGTATGCGTGTGATTTCCAGCTCTATGGTGACATTGTTTATCACAGTGCGGATATGTTTTTATGGTCGGAACTCAAATCGTTCTTTCTCCTTTTTATTTTTTGTTGGAACGTATACAGTTTTACTCCGTGTCGGTTTGGCCCAGCTAGCATTGTAATTGACGCTGAAGACTATGAGACTAAATTATGCTGGCGTCCATCGTGTATATGTATGTGCAAGAATTGTACAGTTGAGCTGTCTAGCTGTTCGTTGCGCTGATCTACGTCCGTGGAAAGCCTCGCCGATCCGTGCGTCACCACAGCGACCATGCCCAGCTAAGTATATCCAGGTAAACTAAGCAAAGTTGAGGCTAACTGAGGTATGCAAAGCAGACTTTGGATACTGCTAATTAAGCAATGAATAATTAAACCAAGACCGTGAGTTAGGCATGGTTGAGCCAAGCGTAATTAAGATAAGCGTAGTTAGGCCACACCTAATTTGGCTAGAACTACTCAAGGCAAATCTAAGACTAATCAAGCTTCAGACTAATCCGTACAAGTCCTATTGCAGGTCGAAACTTCACTGCAGGGTGCTGCAGTGAAGTTTCGACCCCATAATGGAGAATTCTGCTCAGGCCCACGGTTACGTCATGCACATCCTAGGGTAAGCTTCGTCATCTATATCGCAAAAGTTCCCTGAAGTTTTTAAGACATAACGGAATCCTCAAAACGGCCACTGCTGCTGCGTCATCCCAGCTTTCGTGCGCATGCCTGATGTGAGCGGTGAGTTTGCCTGACAAAGCCAACAAGGATTGTTTGGCTTTCACATTCCTTTACGTAGACCGGAATGCTACCGTTCACTGTCAGATATAATTTACAACCGGTTGAGATAATTCATGGCGTTGAGAACTTCAGAAATGTGCAGAGTTCATCACACACGATGCACTCGGTGTTCCACATGGCCAAAGTTATGCTCGTTCTGTCCATTCTATATCTTTTCACTCCCTTACCCCTACCCCCACGCACTTTTAGCCGTGCTCCCGACATGGGCTGCAGAAATTAGGGTCCTTTCCATAAACGACTCATCATAATTTTCACAGCGGACTTATTAACAGAGCACATTCTTAATGGTAGAATATCTACGTTGTATACCTTTCTGCATTGCTCATATTTTCAGCCCAGCGACGTTATGCTCAATAGAAATTTTGCGAAGTGTAGGATTTTGCAGAATTGCTGTTCTTTATGAAGGTGCTACTGAGCGGTTTAGAGGCAGGATAGTTGTTCGGTGCCTCGGAGTGGTTTCCATGCAGCTCCTTGATACTTGTTGAATAAAAAACCACTACTATTTCAAAGACAATAATATTTTGTCACTATCTCGAAGAAGAAACCATCTTACTGTCCATTTTTAGGAGTGGCTTGGCCAAGGGTTTGACTTGAATGTATTGATGACTACTCACACCAACGGGTAATTACATTAAGTTCTGGACATATTGCGTTCTCTGGATGAAGTATCTAGGCCAATCCCTCGATGGCGCATTATTCGCTATTGTAAATTTCTGCGTCATTTAGAAATTTGCTTAGTCATTCTCAGTTCTGCATAGTCATTGTGAATTTTGTTGAGTCTCTCTTATTCATTCCGAGTTTTCCACAGTATTTCTCAGTATTACTCTGCCACTGTCAATTTAGCTGAGTCAGTCTTATTCCCTCTTTGTTTACACAGGACATTTCTCGTCATTCTCACTTTCGCTAACTTACCCATGCTCATTTGAACAGCAAAGCTGTTTTTGCTTGAGGTCAAATATTTGCTCGGCATATCGGGTACGCGCGACAGGGCTTCGGGAACGACGCCTCAGTGTCCTTGTCATAAAATAGCTCCCACTTCGTCGAAGAACCCGGCATCAAGAACCAGACGGAACGCCCAAAAACAACAACAACAAAAAAAAAAGAAAAACGGCTTGCGCGGTAGATTCCAGGCGCCCAAGGTCACGCAGCTGTCAGCCGAAATCTGGACAGCGAATTTCTAGAATTCCATTGTTTCTGGGAAACAATGGAATACGATGCCGAGTCATGGAAACACGGCTGGTGAGTGCGCGAGACAGAAGGAGAGAGAGTGCACACCTACGCTCCTCGCGACATGTGAGAGAGTAAGAGGCGCCGTCCAAGTGGCGAAGGGTCCGATTGCATCAAGAATGTTCGCTCAGCTTTGTGTGTGCTTAGATCATGTGGGCCGCGCCCGAATTTTCGAGAATGCCCGTCGAAGTCAATATAAGGAGTGTACCACGCGCCGCATTCACTACTTCGCCCTTCTGGCAAAACTGATTTCTCGTACAGCTGCGGAGTGCGCGCTAGCGACGACTGCGCCTCCACGTCAGCCGCTGTGCAGAGCCCTCCGAGCGACATAGCGCCGCGATGTCTTACTGAGGTCGCCGGCCTCGGGGCATTGCTAGCCTCTGTAGAGTGCGCCGGCGACTCGTGTGTGCGCCGCCAGATGCCGCGACGATACCGTTTGCTGCCCTTCAGTGCTCGTGACGTCACGTGGATTCCGCTTCGTACACTCTAAAAAATACCATGCTTAATGTCACGCTAAACTGTAAATTTAAGCGTGATGCACATGTAAATGAGCCATGGATGACGTTTCAAGCCCCACGTGACCAAAAGTAAGCGTGCGGTTCCTTCAGGTCAGCGTGAGGGCAAGGCTGCGTGCCGTGGTTCTGCCATGTGCAAGCGTGGGCCAGCCGTGTACGCGTGTGCAACGGATATCACACGCTTACAATCCCGCGGCGAACACGCGTAAACATTTGCCGTCACGCATATAGAAATCCTAATATGGAAGCCGCGATAAGCGGCGCCGTCTGCCCCGGAGGGCGAGCGTTCTCAACGATGAACATGACGAGGCGCATGCGCATTCGCCTCGCCTTCTTCCCGCGCCTGTTGCGGCGAATACGGAACTTTACTTCGGAAGGCTCTCGAAGGGCGCGCTTCTGAAAGACTGCGTTTTGTTGCGGGTTCTTTGGGTTGTAACACCGTTCAGGCACTGCAAGGCAGAGATTTCTGCCATGTTTACTTCCGTAGACATTCTTGGCGTGCAACGCGGGCGTTGCAAGCACACGGATTGTGATTGTGCCGAATTCATGCGAGAAAACCCGCCACGGTCTGATGGTTCTGGAGCAGCCATTCCCCACGGATGGTGTGTATACTGCGGCCACTCACCTGCGTTTCACGGACGGTTGGAGTATATAGGTAAGAACGTTAGTTATCTTTCTGTCGTACTCAGTGACAGCAAACATTAAGGATTTGCAACGGTTTCTTGTGTCAGCTTATCACATGGGTTGTGCGAAATGTGCATTTTTTTGTTTAATGCCCTATCTGCCAAAATGTGTCTATTTTGTTTAGCGGGGGGCGAGAACTTCCTATGGGAGCAATAACTGTGTTCGAAACAAAAATTATAATCGTCATCATGCTTTTGTAAACAGTTTCAAGGCGGAACCAGTGAATTCCTCAGAGGTGTGTTTGTTGTGGTCAAGTACCGAACGGAAACGTAAGAAAACAGCGCGTTAAGGCACTTTATTTCCGAAAACGTGTGCTTTTTTTTCTTTTTTCTTTGTGTCAGTATTGTGTTGCGCACATGTAACTTGCCTCCTCGCTCATTGATATCTGCGATTTTAATAACAAGTTGTCTTTTGGAAGGCATCATTTAAGGTATATTTTTCTTTTGTAGTTCGTGCCTTGTCGCGACGTTATTAGGTTTCACTATGGTATAGCATGCAACAGGCTCAACGTTCCGTCCTGTTCAAGAACCCAACTGTCACGATTACAACGCGAGGTTATTTGAGAAATTTCTGAAGTCAGAATGCACCTTGCGTTACAGGCTCGTTCACGACTCGTACATTACATGCTCTCTTTCATTAATTTTATCCTCCAGCTCTCCGCACCCACTGCCATTACAAAAAGGGTTTTGGTGCTGAGGTCAGAGTTACTACTGTAAATTCTGTACTGTGTTTATTCTAACGATTTATAACCCTGTTAGTGGGGCGTCAATGTTGTTACGGCGTGTGCATCTTAACTTAGAACTACACGATCGACGCCACAGTGCAGGTGTATTCAAGCCCGCTCTTCTTTTCGCTTGGAGCGCGACTGTGCCATCCGTGGAATCCTTGCCGTGTTCGATTGTGACGCGGACACTTCTGAATGGTTGAGTGTAGGCTTTAGCGGTTTGGTAGCCTTTTTTTTTTATTTTGGTGCTCTTGTTAATAAAACAGATGTCTGAAGAACGTCACGGACACAGCGCACGTGTGGACATAGCGCTGTGTCAGGGTTGTTGTTCTACTGTGCTCTGTTTTGTTAACATGTTGGCTAAAATTGAATTTGAGTAATTTTTAACCAATACCGTTAGTCGGTGTCGCGTGTGAATGCGCCGATCTCACTGACAGGGGACAAGGAGTGATCTTTCGGGCTTCCATTTCATTTGCTACGGTTACTCACCGTAATAGTGCTTATTGTTCTAGCAGTAATATATGCCGCTAATAGTATGCTGCTGCCGGTGAAGGAAGAGTCCCTATAATTTGTTTAGCTATTTTGCCGACTGGTGTAGCCTGCATCTCAGAAGCTATGCATGAATAGCGCTCTGGATAAGGATGCCCCTTAGTGCTGAGTTCGCATTTTTATTTAGAACTTGGGTTTTAAAGCGAGTAACTATAGGTGTTACCGCACTTAATGAACATGAATATTCTATGCCCGTGATGATATGTTTCGATAGCCTAAGCCTAGTTTTCAGTATTTTCCAGTATAGTTTAATCATTTGTGCTGTGCTGCGTGTACATAAGTGCGCATAAGACTGTGTTTGTTCTCGTCAGCTTTGCTATGTGATGTGCTTTTACTCTCTGCTGAAACATTAAGCCGTAATTGTTTTTGATGTATAGCTTTTGCATTGCATGCCGTTGTTGCATTGTATTTAGTGGCTACGGCTCAGTAAAACTGCTCGTTACAGCCTTTTGAGTGTCTCGCCAGACCATGTAGTTCTTGAGGCACATTATTATTATTATTATTGTTATTGCTGTTATTATTATTATTATTATTATTATTATTATTATTATTATTATTTTCTAGCTGAAAACTCCACTGTTACCTATGCGCAACACAATGAGCAGCAGTTCATTGCTAATGACCCACTCATTTGTCATGATGGCACAGCAACGGCCGAAGAACATATTAGTTTGCCGACAGTGACTTCTTGGGGTAAGCAGTCTGATGAATTCTGATATAGACGAGTTGTTTTCTACATTTGACACTTCGATAAATTTCTCATTTTTAAATCTCCAAATAGTATGGCTATAACACCTAACGTTTCCCGCAAGACCTCAGCCTCCACTCCTGCTCAATGCTTAATGCGAAGCATTACGCACGTGCTTTGTTCCTGCTTTAGATTTTAGTGTGTTTTAGCACATTCGCCAAGGCGACGGAAGGCAACAGGTACGCAAAAAGGTGGGCGATAATCTCAGTATGTGCGCCTTACATAATATGTGTGTTTTCCGGACACCAATGGACGTGAAGTTCAAAACAACCAGGGAGTAGATATTGTACAGTAATTCAACGTGGCATCTAAGCAACGAACAAATAAACATGCATTGGTGAAAAACTTACTTTAGTTGCTGGTGAACCCTGATATAAGAGACGAAAGGGACTCAAGTGCGCAACTGAGCGATATAGAAGGAACGCTCCCAATGCACATTAAGGAAAGAGTAGTCCTGCCGTTCCTATGTTTGCGCGCCGGCGAGCGGCACACAAAGCGCAGTCAGCGAAATAAAAAAAAAGCATAAAATACCATGCAATAATCAACATAGCCCCGACGTACGATTGTAACACCCCTGTCCAGGAATTCGACACATCCACATCAGGCACGGCGCAATATTCACATGTACTCTCAAACTATCGCAAAAAAAGATACCTTTACGCATTCATGATTTCCAACAGCTTTCGGGATCGGATCGTGTAACATACCAAACACGCAATGTCACAGAGGAGACAAGCATTCTTGTTTTCCCGTCAAAATAACTCGTCATAGATGGTCATAACAGGTTGCGTAGTCCTAGCCTCGACAGGTGATTCCGCAGCGCGTCATTCAGTAACGCTGTATCACACGTAAAGTTCATTAGCTCACGTCACAAACGTACAGAGGTAATTTGGAATTGCTTATTGTGGGTTTCTGGTTTCCTAAGTACCGTCACACCGATGAACCCGCACGACATGCGAGCGAAGGGCAAGATGGCTACCTGAATCGCTTGAACGCTGGAACAACGCTGCGATTGCGCACGATAGACGAGCAGTTCGACAGAGAACGAAGTAAATTTGAAGCGCCGCACCGTTGTGAGTGTAGTTCGGCCTCCTCCCAACAAAAAAGGCAGAGCGTTGACAGCATGCAGGTTACTTAAACCTCACTGTAGAAATAATTTGTACACGCCCCATCTGGTCGCCGTGTCGATCCCGGCGGATGGCTGCGAACGATTCTCTCCGCCAAGTGCCTTGGTCCCAAATGGCATATCTGTGCTCGATACGCCTGTTTCACTTCGGGGTAAAATCAGTCGATGTCTCCATTTACCTCACTCTATCGCCCATACTTGAGGATATGGGAAAAACTGCAGACTCAGCCCAGTTTACGCCCTGTCGTGGGAGTTTCTAGTTTCGGCTAAAGCTGTAAGAGGCCGCCAAAAACGCTTATATGGGCAATTTGTTTAGAGTGTTCTCAGTCAAACAGGAACAACTCCTCTCGACGGACGCCTTATTTCTGCATAAAATGGTCATCTATCAACGTCAGTTATTCACTGTGCATTTCGTAACTGGCATCTATCTTAAATAGTTCAATCGCCAACTATGATCCTAGACACGCTGTGACTAACCTCGTGCACTTTGCTGTGGCAGATGTATTGCATCCCTCAATAAAAGTGACATCATTGCAACCACGATCGCTAGCGGAATGATCTATGAGTTACGTTCCGCAATCCGAGTTCCTCAATTTCCTAGCAATTACATTTGATGTAATCTGAATTCCTCGAGTAACAAACTTTCTTTTATCTGTTATAGAAAACTATAAAAATATCTGCGTTAAGAAAGGTGGCCGTTTGGAAGAGGATGGCACACCTTGTTGGGTACGTATGCTCAATGTCGTTTTAGTTTACCGGAGGCTTCTGCAAGGTGTCTTTGGCTTCTCTTTGCAGCTCCGGCTTTATCTGCTTCTTATTCGCTACTGGAAGACCGTCGCGACGGCGGCACACATGACGTGTTGACCTAGCCAGATTTATTTTAAAGCACGCCAGGGCCAGAACAGTGACGGGGGCAGCGAGTTCCCTTACAGAAGACTTGAGGGTGTGCTTACACCAAACGATTGCCAAACAGGATGAATGTCATGCCCTAATTTTTCCTAGTTTAGTTTTTGCAAGCTCATCGCCCCAGTCGTGTGGTAAAGACGGCGCGTGAATATCTATCTATCTATCTATCTATCTATCTATCTATCTATCTATCTATCTATCTATCTATCTATCTATCTATCTATCTATCTATCTATCTATCTATCTATCTATCTATCTATCTATAAACCGACGCACTGGTTTCATCGCGTCACTGTTAAACCAGTGCTCTCCGGAATTGGCATTGAATGGTATAAGTGTATGAGGAGCGTGAGTGACAGGTCATGTGGTCATGACATGAATATTTTCCGTAGTCGCGAGTATCCTCGCGACTACGTCATGACAAAATGACCAGATATCACGGTGGTAATACGGCATTCGTTTCACTTTATCGCTGCTCGTACCGAAATGCTCCTCGCACAATCTGCCTGTCTAGCAGATACACCTAACAGTTCCTGAAACGGAATGCTTAATACGTGGTTGAAGGTGGAACGCGCCGCGGTTCATTTTTTGCCCTCTGCAGCAATATGCGTAACCTCACACTTTCCGGGTCGGGGCATAGTCAGTACAGTGCCCAGCACCTGACATAGCTGACCAAAGGGTTGCGAGATGGAACTAGTGACACTTTTGCATGTAGTTTCTCACTACGAAGCGTTTGGGTGCATTTTATCGGAAATACCGCGCCACGGTGGTCAAGCGCCTACAGTGCGCGGCTGCTGATGCGAGGGTCGCGGCATAAAATCAAGAGAGAATTTTATTCCGCAATAATGTGAAAATTCATACAAGACATCTCATTCCACAGCTTAATGCCAGGGTCGAATCCCGGCCGAGGCCGGCGGCTGGATTTCTTTGGAGGATTATGAGGCCCGTGTACTGTTCGATGTCAGTGCACATTAAAGAACCCGGTGGTCGACGGTGTCGCTCATAATCGTATGTTGATTTGGGGCCGTAAAACGCCAGAAATAAATCAATAAAATACGCCGGCGTACTGCGTGTGCGACCCAGGCCAGGCTTCACGCGCCTGCAGACCAGCTCGAGCTCCGACAAGGCGACAACTCAAATATAAGGGTTCATTTCTGCATGACGCAGCAAAAAGCGCAGCAACAGCACAACCGCACGACAGGCAGTCGCAGCAAGAAAATGGCGCAATTCGAAATGCTGCCGGCAGCAGGAAAATCTGATCGCAGCACCACTAGTTTTCGTATCCGCCACCCGGCCCACGTCTTCAACGGAGCTCAGAAACCGGGTTGGTTTCTGAGCTCCTCAGGTAAACCCTGGTAAGAACTACTACCTCTTGAACTTACTCCAAAGTTCAAGATTGCCGCAAACGTAGAGCGCGCTTTAGCCTGGATAACGTGGCGTTACCGCGGAGCGGTTCCCGCGTTGCGCGCTGCGTACTCTGGCGCGGCGGAATGCTTCGCTCGGTCTTCGAATTAGTGGCGCGCTCCTTTGTGAGAGGGCATTATTTTGAGATACAGAGCACTTTATATAGCCTCGCTCTTGTGTCACTATTTGAAATTGCTGATATACGCAGAGCTCCATACGTTATATCGAGAGACAAGGAAATTTAGCTGAAGAAAGAGCTGCAAGCTATTTTCGATGCTAATATCATTCCACCCTCTGTTACACCATTTGCTTCGACCGTTACCATCGCTTCAAAGGAAGATGGAACATTCCTGGTTCGCACTGATTATATGGCGCGCAACCATCAAACGAAACTAATACCGTTTCCAATGCCCAAGATTGACAGCAGTATGACGAAACAGGTGGATGTCGCTGTTTTTCTCGTATAGACCTTCGCAAAGGCTTCTGGCAGATCCCGCTGACCGAGGACACAAAGTGCACCGATATGACAACACCGTTTGACTTCATTCAGTGTAATTGCCTGCCATTTGGGCGGAAGAATTATTCCGCCTGGTTTCAAAACATCACGGATGATGTACTAAAACCATACCTTGGAATATTTTGTAACGTCTACATAGATGACATTATCGCTCTTTTTTTTTTTTTTTTCAAAGAAAGGGGAGGAGCGTATTGCTCATCTTTCGCATGTCCTGAATGCTGACAGCCAAGTTCAGGTGAAAGTCGACTTAAAGAAAAGTGCATCTTTTCAAGCCAAAGTTGTGTTCCTCGGCAGGGCCTTCGGCGGGTCTACAAAAAGCACAAAGCAGGATTCAGCGGACAGCGTTTCAAGGTGGTGAAGCCGTTTGATGTCCATTCTCTGCGAGTGTTCTAGACATAGCTGTACATTTCAGGTCTTTCACAAAGGGTTATGCCGTGAAGACCAGGTGTCTCACACGTCTGATGCAAAACGACATACCTTTCGAGTGGAATTGAGTGTGTGAACAAGCCTATAACAAACTAGTTCAACTGATATAATCACATCACATTCTTCGCATACGAGACTTTCCTATGCCTTTTGTACTGAATACCGACGCGTCACACTTTGCAACAGATGCAGTTCTTTATCAGAAGCAGTTGCAATCTGACCATCAGAAGCGTCACGTTGTATGTTACTACAGTGACATCTTGATGCTTTATGAAATGAAACATACTACCACAGCGAAAGAAGCGTTGGCAGTTCTAAAAGCGGTGTAGATTTCCCAACACCTGTCCAACATCAGGTGTTGGATATCGGCAAATCTAACAAAGAACGAGAAATATTTCAGGCGTGCTTCATGCTGAGAAATGATCCGGAAAACCATGTCAGCACTCCATCTTTAGCGCTGGGAATACCAACTTTCAATTTTATTGACGAGCAGTACGTCAACCCACACGTGCCGCCTTAAATCTTAGAATTGTATAGTGCAGTTTCATTGCGTTTTATCATCCTTTATTCTGCTTAATATATAAGCGAGTCAACCTTGTATGTGGTATACATGTGCACGTTCGTTGCAAACAATTAACAGTCGAAAGTCTGCGTCGTATTTTCGTATGTAATTTCGTCCTTTAGTAATACTTTAGCGAGGTATACTACAGATTACATACCAACTCGCCCCCGTCGAAGCTTTATCGAAAAGGAATTCGGAATGGGAATGACAAGTCTCATGAACCATTTCCTGTTGTTAAAACAGCGTGACGGAACGGCGCTCTGAAGACTTTCTTGGTACATCGGATACTGTGGCGAAACTGAGTGCGCCTCAGTTGTTTAAGTGTGTTCAAATATTATAGCCGGAGGTGTAAGCAAAAGAAGCTTGTGCGGGTGAAGCGGACTCGAATAAACACATGAAAGACGAAGAGTAATGCAAGAGAAGAGGAAACGAAGTGGGCGTGGGTACGCGCTGAACAAGGTTAAACGGTTGACGACACCCATCTTTCTTAATTTATGGTGTTGTAACTATTCAACCCAGGATGGCTACAATGTTCATATCCGTAACAGCGCTCTATAGTACTGGCATCAGCCATTAATGCTGACACGACAACCGCTTCTACGTCACCGTTTCAGTACGGAAGCAATTACTTAATGAAAACATTCTCTACGAAGGCTGTACAATTTCTGCGGGTGTTGTTTTCGAAAATCAGATGTAGTAAAAATGGCACAGTTGAGGAATGATCGCTTTGAATAATCGAGTTTGGCACACGCACTAAGGGTGAGAGTAGCAGCCTAGGATGGTTGACAATATGAGTAAAATTAGCAATGGTTCCTGTTTTGCAGGTAGGGGACGAGAAAGAGGGAGAGTTTGACTGTCGTGTTGGCAAGTGCTTCCAAGGTTCCTGCTTGTTCACCGGATATACAAAATGCGCCATTAGCTAAACGGCATTTAAAAAATATGCATCGTGCTGAATAGCACTAGTAAACTACATGCCGTATAACATACCGAAGGTTGTTGCTGTCAATGATGTTTCACGCGCGAGATTTCCTTTTCCCTTGGTGGCTCTCAACAAGCCATCATTGCGTAGGAACAATTACTTCCGCATGAATTATAAGATTACGATGAACAACAAAGAGCGTGTGGTGCAAACAAGAATTCTAAAAAAGCAGCCAGCTTGCATTAGGTCGCGCAAGGCCTGATCACAGCGAAGCTGGCCGATTGTCTACTGAGCGGGGATATAACGTCGCAGTGGTAGAACTTGACCATACTTGGTATTATACTTGACTACACTTGACGATACTGTCGCTGAAAAAAGCCACGCGACATATTCATGTGATTGTTTTCGCTGCCGTGAGTTCATGTGCTTTTTCTTTTCCTGTCTTCATCACCACGGCTCTCTTTGTTTCCACTTCAACTGCCCAAAATGTTTCCACGACAAGCTTGTTCATTCATATTGATCGTGGCTGTTCACTCTTTTAGTTTGTACATTATGCACACCGTGTGCTTCTGTTTTATCGCTGTGAAGCTGTCCAGTGTATGAGGTGGCCAGGTTCCCCTCAAGCTTCCCAATGCAGCTTTTCCGCCTGGTCATCCTCGCAGCCGTGTCGAATGATAAGTAAGCCAATTGAGTACAACTCAACTCAATCTAAGTATCTAGGCTCGACCGGGGGAAACGGCTAGGGGGATACTTTTGTAGCACAAGGTATCACTCCGTAAGCCTTGGCTGCGTTCGGTATTATTTTTATCCCGGTTCGACCAAGTCCACGCATAAGCAGATCTCTCGTGGTGTTAAGCTATGCACAAATGCATACTTTGTGAGGCACTTAGCACTTGAGAACTTGACGCACACTCTCTTCGTCTTCCTTTAGGGGCGATCTCCTTAGGGCCTTGTCGTCGTTCGCGTCCGTCAAGCTACACAAAAACCGAAACCGTAACCGTAACTGAACACCTGCACAACGACAAACGAAAACATCTCTGTTAAAAAGCGACTTTCTGTGTCCATCAATGAAGTATATGAAAACAGAACATGACACAAAGAATATGCCAGGGGGCAGGACACTGCACTCCAAAATCCAGATTCTCAACCGAACCACAATCTTCATCATCATTCATCTGTTCCCGCTCACAAGGAACGAGAACGCACACTCGCCAGCGAGAGACAGCGCCGACGCACGCAGCGTCTGCTAGCGAGTTTCTTTATTGAAAAAAAAAAACAAAATACCGACTGCTCGCGCTGCACAAACGTTCACCGGCCACCCCATACGCATGGGCATTGGATCTTGCCCTTCAATGCAGTGCCGAAGGCAAATTTTTCTTGCGCGCAGTTGAACAATAAACATTCGCAGCGTGCGCGTTAACTAAACGTAATCCAGAACTATGCACGATCTACAGCGTGGGAGGGCAGGAACACATCCCACGTCGGAGCATGAATGATAAGGCGCGTGTAAATATACACACACGTTGTCACTCATTTACATGCGCGAGTAGGCAATGTCACGGGAAATTTACGGTTACGCCGAACGATCCCCAGTGCTTAGCCCACTCGTCATGATTCTCTTCGTGGAGATGCGTAGATTTATCCTGCTTGAACATGTGCGCCCGCGATGGTTGTCTGTTTCGGTTAAGGAAAGGACGCTGATTTCTGAACCTCATTTAGGAAGCGTGTCTAAAAAAACGTCCGTGGGGGTAGGGGAAAGGGACTGAAAGAGATAGCAAGGAAAGAAAACCGTAGTGGAGGGCTCCGGAAATTTTCACCACCTGGGGTTCCTCAACGTGCACTGACAACGCACAGTACACGGGCCACTGGCATTTCCGCCTCCATCGAAAATGCGACCGCGGCGGCCGGGATTGAACCACGCGTCAGGCGTCAGTCGTCAGTCGTCAGGCGTAGCCCGCGTGCCTCCCGGCACGCGCTCGCCCTCGGCGTTCGCCTCGGCGCGTGCCTCTCTCTCTCCCGGCGCGTGCCTCTGCTGTCCTGTGAGAGAGAGAGAGAGAGAGACAGAGAGAGAGCGAAAGGCGCGCGTTGGCCATGGTGGTGGTTGTGGTTCGGTTAGGAAAGGACGCTAATTTCTGCAGCCCATGTAGGGAGCACGGCTAAGCGTCCGTGGGGTGGGGGAAAGGGAGTGAAGGAGATAGAACTCTCTTTCTTAGAGGAACGCTGTACCAGCTCGCAAAGAAGGAGAACGCGCCTACACCCGCGAGAGACAACGTTGGCGCAGGCAGCGTCTCCTAGCGAGTTTCTTGATTGAGAAATACCGACTGCTCGCGTTGGAGAAGCGTTCACCGGCAACGCATATATATGTATTGTTAGGTTATTAGCGATACGGGAGCGAAAAGCAGAGGAAGCGCAAAGGAGGGAAGAGGAGAACGAAGTTCTGAGCGCCATCGCCACGGACTGAAGCTTCGGCCCATCCATACGCATTAAAAGACCCGCTTAAGGCTCTGTGTGGCTCGTAACAGATTTGGTGGAAGTGCCGGGTACGACGAACCCAACGACGGAAGCCCTACTGTGTAGATTTCGCCGCAGCCGCCGCCTTGCTGGACTCCCGCCTTCGCCGATCGAGATGTCCCGAGACCAGACCGTCTCTGATGCTCCGAGGCCTACCCCTACTGGGCCATTCCCGTACTACCGAGTGCCTCCGAACTTCGGCGGCAGCTCAGGGGAAGATGTCGACGAATGGCTGAAGAAGTACGGAAGGGTGAGCGCGAGCAACTGTTGGGATTCGGCAGCGAAACTCAGCAACGTTGTGTTTTCGCTAACTAACACCGCGCTCCTGTGGTATGAAAACCACGAGGACATGTTTACCACTTGGGATCGCTTTGTCGAGGAAATTCAGAAGTGCTTTGGCGATACTAACGCGAAGAGAAAACAAGCAGAGCAGACGCTGGCCCAGAGAGCACAACTTCCAGCTGAGACTTGCACGATGTACATTGAGGAGATCTTGAAGTTGTGCAAGTTGGTAAACACCAGAATGACTGAAGAGGACAAGGTTGGACACCTCCTTAAGGGGATAGCTGAAGACGTCTATAATTTTCTGATCGGAAAAGAGAACTTGAACACCGTGTCCGACGTGGTGCAGCACTGTCGCACGTTTGAAACGCTGAAGATGCGGCGCATTGCACCGAAATTCGGCCGCTTGTCCAACGTTCCCACAGTGGCTAGCGTTGACACAATGTCTCCCGGTGACCTTTCCTCGGACAATACGGCAAATCGTGAGGGAGGAATTGCTGCGATATCGGAAAATGTGTCATTCTGCCGACGGCATTGAAGACGACTATGCAAGGGAAGCTGAACGCGTGCGAGTTCCCGTCACTCCGACCTCATGGCAACCATCGGTTAACGCAGCAGACGCTGATGAACACCTAGAACCACTGCCATCTGGGTTCTCGCACCGTACACCGTCGAACAACGGAAGAGGATTTCGCTCGCCTCGTTATCCTCAGAGAACATCTGCTGCCTATGATACCCGCGAAGGGAGGTACTACCACCCCGTGCCTTCGGAGAGGACCGGTTACCCAGAGCAGGCTCGTGTGTCTCGATCTCTCCCTGTCTGCTACACTTGCGGAGTCCCCGGGCACATTTCACGATTTTGCAACAACCGATGGTCACACAAGAGAGAACCACCCGTCACTTATTCCACTTCGCAGCCTTTTGATCGCCAGTTCTCAGCGCAACGGTCGCCACGCATGTTCACAAGCTCCCGATATCCCTCCCCCCGGCATCTGATCGGAGCTTGACGCCGCCACCAGCTCCGCGTGCTCCACGATCTCCATCGCCTCGGCGGCGCACGCAGTCACCGCCGCCGGAAAACTAGTTGGTGCGGCCGATGGGGGTGAGGTCGCAGGATACCAGGAACTATCGGAAGACATGCCCTCATCAGTGTTAATGCTGAAGAACAAAGTTCGTGTACTTGTTGATGGTGTACCTACCCTGGCACTTGTGGATACAGGTGCGACAATATCTGTGATGAGTGTTAGCTTTAAGAACTGTTTAGGACTTAAAGTGATGTTTTGTCTGAGCCGTGGCGCAATATTCCGTGGTGTAAGTGGTGACGCCGTGTGTCCCCTGGGCGTGTGCACTGTGGATGTGTCTTTGTGTGGCAAAGTGTTTCCAACAGAGTTCGCGGTTATTGCCCGATCCACACATGACGTAATATTGGGCATGGATTTTTTGCGGGAGTGTGGAGCGACCGTTGACTGTAGAAGTGGGCATCTTTCCGTACACGGTACTTTCCCGTCTCCAGCTCTTAGAGAATCCGTCATGTGGTGAATGTAACTTCTTTGTCTCCGAGGACACAGTCGTGCCCCCATTTTCTGCCGTGTGCATTCCAGTGAGTTGCTCAAGTAACGACCCCGCTATGTTCGAAGCCACCCTTGAACCAATTCATTCGGCTTGTATCAAAAAGAACATTTTGGTACCCCATTGCATGGTGTCTGTAGTCGACGGGAGCTCAAGTGTGTGGGCTATTAACAGTTCAGTGGAGCCTGCAGTGTTACCCAGTGGCATGAAACTTGCTTTGTATAAACCTCACTCCCCTATGACGCTGGTCGCATTGGTTGAAGCTACAAACGAGGAGCTACACGTAACTTCCCAGGACCCCGGAGATTCGCAACTTCTAAAGATGATTAACAACTCCCTCAGCCAAAGCGAACGCTGCGCGCTCTTGCAAGTTCTGGCCAAGCACTCGAAAGTATTCGATTTTTCAACGAGCAACAAACCACCTTCAATCCCTGCGTCTCGAATACGTCACCGCATCAACACCGCGTCGGCGCAACCCATCAGGCAGAAACCTTACAGAGTGGCACCAGCAGAACGCAAGGTCATCAACGATCAGGTGCAAGAGATGCTAGCAAAGGGCATAATTCAAGATTCAGCAAGTCCCTGGGCCGCTCCCGTTATTCTCGTCAAGAAGAAAGATGGCACGTGGAGATTCTGCGTTGACTACCGCCGCTTGAATTCGGTTACCAAAAAAGACGTCTATCCGCTGCCGCGTATCGATGACGCCATCGATTGTCTGCATTCCGCTTCCTACTTTTCCTCCGTTGATCTCAGATCCGGTTATTGGCAAATCCCAATGCATGCAGACGACAAGGAAAAAACGGCATTCGTCACGCCTGATGGACTATACGAGTTCAACGTCATGCCGTTTGGATTGTGCAATGCGCCTGCGACCTTTGAAAGATTCATGGACACTGTTTTGCGTGGTTTAAAATGGCAGATTTGTATGTGCTACCTGGATGACGTAGTAATTTTTGGACGTACATTTCAAGAGCATAACACTCGTCTGGACATTGTACTCAACTGCATTAAGAACGCTGGTCTCGTGCTAAACTCAAACAAATGTCATTTTGGCGAACGCCAAACGTTGGTGCTGGGACATCTCGTTGATAAGGACGGCATTAGACCTGACCCGCAGAAGACGGCTGCCGTTGAAGCGTTCGAGCAGCCTAAGTCAGTGAAACAGCTCCGTAGCTTTCTCGGGCTATGCTCCTACTTCCGGCGGTTCATACCCGGTTTCGCGGATGTAGCTCACCCCCTGACATGCCTCTTACGCAAGGACACCCCGTTCAAGTGGACCCCTGAGTGTGCTGCAGCATTCCGCCAACTGAAGTTCCTGTTAACCACACATCCAATACTTCGCCACTTTGATCCTTCGTCTCCGACAGAAATTCACACGGACGCCAGTGGAGTTGGAATCGGTGCCGTTCTCGTTCAGCGCTCAGATAACCGAGAACACGTCGTCGCTTACGCGAGCCGTTCATTAAGCAAGCCAGAGCGAAATTATACCGTAACTGAACAGGAATGCTTAGCGGTGGTCTTTGCCGTGCAGAGGTTTCGCTCGTATGTTTACGGTCGACCCTTCACCATCGTCACCGACCACCATTCCCTGTGCTGGCTGGTTAACCTTCGTGACCCATCCGGTCGCCTGGCGCGATGGGCTCTGCGCCTGCAAGAGTATGTCTTTACTATCTCTTACAAGAGCGGCCGTCGGCATGCTGACGCGGATTGCCTTTCTAGGATGCCATTATGTACAACAGACTCTGAAGCTGAGAACTTTGACCACCTTATCGCCGTCCTGTCGCCTGACTTTCCCGACGCTTTGACGTTCGCCGCCGAGCAGCGCAAAGACCCAAGCTTGAAAAGCCTTTTCTCTGATTCGCAAGGCGATCTTAGCGACGACCGATTTTGCATCCGAGATGGTCTCCTCTACAAGAGGAACCTGTCCACGACTGGCGCTCGCTTCCTGCTGGTGGTTCCGCAATCTCTCCAAGCATCTGTTCTGCGTACTACGCACGATGATCCAACTTCTGGTCACTTTGGCACAGCGCGGACACTTAGCCGCACCAGAGATCGATTTTATTGGCCTCAAATGAGAAAAACGATTCAAACCTACGTAGCCAGTTGCGCGCAGTGTCAGAGTCACAAGCGACCCACTTCAGCTCCAGCCGGTCACTTACAACCAGTAGAGCCCCCTAGTACGCCTTTTGAAAAAGTCGGCATTGATCTGGTCGGACCGTTTCCGCGTTCACCTAGAGGAAACCGGTGGATAATAGTGTGTGCTGACTACTTGACACGTTACTGCGAGACGGCAGCGCTCACTTCCGCCACCGCAGCCCAGGTCTCCGACTTTCTCCTGCATTCCGTCATACTCCGACACGGGCCGCCTCGCGTGATAATAAGTGACCGTGGTCGCCAGTTCACAGCCGATGTCGTCGAAGAATTACTTCGTTTGTGTGCCTCTAAGTTCAGACACTCAACCGCGTATCATCCACAAACAAATGGCCTGACTGAGCGCACTAACCGAACATTGATTAACATGTTGTCCATGTACGTCGCTTCAGACCACAAAAACTGGGATGAAGTACTGCCGTTCATGACGTACGCTTTCAACTCGGCGAAACACGAGACGACAGGCTATAGCCCTTTTTACCTTCTCTACGCTCGCCCACCTCGTCATACGCTCGATACCATGTTTTCTTTTGTTATCCATGAAGATTCGTCTGTGGCGGAAACATTGTGTCGTGCGGAGGAGGCCCGCCGAATTGCACGATTACGGACGGTGGCCTCCCAGGACTACTCCAAAAGTCGCTACGACCGACGACACAGAAATCTTACCTATTCTCCCGGTGATCTCGTGTGGTTGTGGACTCCAATGCGTAAACGTGGTTTGTGCCAGAAGCTGCTCGCGGACTATGCAGGACCATACGTAATTCTTGAGCGTTTAAGCGAGGTCAACTATAAGATCGCACGCCTCACTTCAAGTGGTCGACGCTCTTCAAAGACTGACGTGACGCATGTTGCCCGTCTGAAGCCTTTCACCGAACGGAAGCAAGACTGACTCGCCCGGAGGGCTTCGTCTGGGAGAGGAGAAATGTTAGGTTATTAGCGATACGGGAGCGAAAAGCAGAGGAAGCGCAAAGGAGGGAAGAGGAGAACGAAGTTCTGAGCGCCATCGCCACGGACTGAAGCTTCGGCCCATCCATACGCATTAAAAGACCCGCTTAAGGCTCTGTGTGGCTCGTAACAGTATATATATAGGCACTGGATCTTGACTTGCAATGAAATGCCGGTGGGAGATTTCACTTGTGCATAGTTGAACCATGAGGATTCGTAGCGTGCGCGTTAACTAAATTAATCCAGAACTCGGCACGATCTACGATGAACCTCCCGAGCTTCGCCCACTCACCATCATTCACTCCGTGGATATGCTGTAATTTTTTTTGGGTGGCAGCCGTGTACCATAAGGCCGCGAGCCTCACTTTTGCCACTGTATTAGTAGGCTGAGGTCATGTGCTCAAGAGAAGAAAGGAGCGCGCGTGCGAGCGCCACACATTGGGCATTGCATAGAAGTAAGTGCTCGCGCACTCTTGTGGACCTGAACTAATGACGATGATAATGTCATGATAAAAGCGCACTAATTATGAGAGCCTGCAATGTTTCGCATTTAAAACTGCATTCATCAACCTGTTTAGTTCCACTGCAGGACGAAGGCCTCTCCCAACGATTTCCAATCTACCCTCTCCTGAGCGAGTTGGTTCCACTTTATGCCCGCAAACTTTTTAATTTCATCGCTCCATCTAACCTTTTGCCTGCCTATCTTGCGTTTTCCCTCTCTTGGTATCCATTCCGTCGCTCTTACTGTCCATCTCTTATCTTTCCTCCTCATGTCATGTCCTGCCCGGGTCCACTTCTTTCATTTAATTGATATAATAATATCGGCTACTCCTGTCTGTTCTCTGATCCATTCTGCTCGTTTTTTATCTCTTAGCGTTACCCCTATCATTTTTCTTTCCATTGCATGTTGCGCGCTCCTTAGTTTCATCTCTAGTTTTTTTCGTTATCCTCCACGTTTCTGCGCCGTACGTTAGTACTGGGAGAATGCAGTGATTGAATACTTTTCGCTTTAGTGAGAGCGGTAAGTTTCCAGTCATGATTTCGTAATGCCTTCCGAATGCGCTCCAGCTGTGATGGTGTTCTTTGGAATTTGGTGAACGCACGTTGCGTCTTACGACGGCAACGCGTTCAAGAATACGGCGAGGCTGCTTTCTGTGAAGAGTTTATGACAAACACAAAACGAAAACAATCACAAACAACGAGATGGACCAAACAGAGTATTAAATGAATACGGCAACGCAGCACTTCGGAACATAAAGAAGAATCCAAAAGAACACGCGAGCAAAGTCATAGTTCGGAACGCTCTCACCGAGGCTGGACGGCTGACGTGTGAAAGTATACGAAGGTGAGGCGTCAGTGTGGACGAGAGGTCGTCGCTGTCGCTTGTTGAATGGTGCTGCGTCACTTATGATGCTGTCGTGTTGAGTGCCAGGAACGGAGACGACGGGCACCAGAGTCACGGGGAGCCTCGGACTCCCACTCGTGACTCGAGACGGAACAGCACTCGGGCCTACACCCGACGGTGCTGTTTCTCCTAGGTCCTCCAGGATGATGTAGACGGACCGAGGACACGCAGAGTCGTGGACCTCCTCGCCAGGTTCTCGTTCGGCGGGGAACACTCGGGCCTACACCCGACGGTGCTGCCGGAGGTTCGAGCGGCTCGTCAGGCGTCGGAGGGAGACGACGTCAGGAGCTCGTTGCCAAGCGGAGCCATACACCCCGACTCTTGGCACCCGACAGGCACTCGGGACTACGCCGCGACCTTGGTTCTGGCGGAGAGCTCCCGTGCCACGTCCGCGCTGATGGAACGCCGCCTTGCTTCTCGTCTCAACATGGCGCCTCACGTGCACGCTCCACGCGCCACGCTCCGTCTTTTCTCCTAGCAGCCACCCGCCGCCACCTGTCGTCGTCATCTTCGTCGACTCGCGTGGTGAGCCGGCGCTTCTGAATGCCATCTTCGTCCTTTGCACCTTCGCCATAGCACCAAATGCTACAGGCGCGCACTTCTCCCATGACACCAGCCCATGCTTATTATACGGAGAATTTCTTTTTCATGGTTAGGATTTCCTGTTATTAACTGTCCCAGATATCTGTATTCGCTTACACATTGTATTTAACGAAAGTTTTATCACCAGTGATGCATCTGAGTACGCCTTAATAAAGGTAATTTTTCCGGCGAGCCATTTAGCGATCACTCTATCAGCTGGCGAAGCACTTCAGTAATAACATCCGGATGTAACGCCCGTATCGAATTCACGTGTTCGATGCGTCCGTTGTAAAACAGTTCGCGAACAAGTTGTCAATGCCGAAACATTGATGCGGCGTTGTTCGCGTGAGGTGCAGCAGATATTTGCGTTCATTTGGGTCTTGCTTAGCCAAGTAGAAGGATGCATTTGCAGCGTAATATTCACACTATTGAGCATCCGCTTAGCGGCATACGCCCGAGTGTTGCAGAAAGCTGTTAAATTTTGCATATATAATATGCGGATGTTCATTTCTGCAAGTTTAGTGTCTGTGTCCATAGCGAAGCCCTTCGAGGCTAGTTTCAGGAGATCGCTTCTACGCACGAATTTATACTGCCTTTCGTGCCTCGTCATCACGCACGGATGAGTAAAACCGCACTGCGCCGTCCTCAATAATAAGCTGAACACACTTACTGTGCCTCCAAGTTCCTGCCCTGTACGCAAGTACCGTTAATGTGCAGCTGTTATACGCCTTCCCCTTGAGCGCCAGAGGTAAGGTGCAATTCATTAACGAGAATGTTTGCGGAATGCGCTCGAGCCCGTTCTTATCCTTCTGATTTTGTCTATTGAAAGCTTTGGGTCAGGGGTCGTATACCTGGCCTAAGTAGATAGATGTATTCGCTTAGAACTTTCAGCGCCTCGCCGCCTATCTTCAACCGCTGTGGTCTTCGAAGACTTACGTACGTTATTCTAGTTTCCTGCATGTTAATCTTTAGGCCCACCGTTCTGTATTTCAACAATGACGCTTTGTGACTTGTCTCATTCCAAGGCATTCCTGTCAGCACATCTGTGGTTACTAAATTATTCTCCATTAACCCTTGCACTTATGCTGCCCCATATACATAGCTTTGAGGGCACTTTATGGTACCCCGGGCAGACAAAGCTAAAGTATTCCACCACTGTGTGCATCATAATCATGTCATGGTTTTGGCACGTAAAATCTCAAAATGTTTGCAGCCCGGTCTGAAACTTCCTTACAATGAAGCACAGCTGCAGATAAAACGAAATTCTTGCTTGAAAATAAAACAGTTGCTGTGTCGAGACTGCTAAAAACGGTTTTCCAGTGATATGCATGGGCGTGAAAGCAATAGGTTTTAGCTGTGAATCATGAGCATGCTTGGCCGAGGCTCCTGCATGCAGCCCAATACATGCAGACAATTAAACAGGCAGGCCATTAAAACATACAGGGCCATTAAACAGGCAGGCCATGCAGACCATTACAATTAGACCATTACATGCAGGTCCAAATTACGGTTGCCCTTAGCCCGAAAGGCTGTTGGAATTTTTGCCTGGGGAATGTTTGCGGAATGCGCTTGAGCCGATTCTTATCCTTCTGATTTTGTCAGGCTTTGGGTCAGGGGTCATATACCTGGCCTAAGTAGATAGATGTATTCGCTTAGAACTTCCAGCGCCTCACCGCCTATCTTCAACCGCTGTGGTCTTCCAAGACTTATGTACATTATTCTAGCTTCCTGTATGTTAATCTTTAGGCCCACAGTTCTGTATTTCAACCATGACCCTTTGTGATTTGCCTCATTCCAAGGCATTCCTGTCAGCACATCTGTGGTTAATAAATTATTCCCCATTAACCCTTGCACTCATGTTGTCCCCGTCTAGTGCTCTGAATACCTCCTGTAAAAATTCCATGAATAAGATGGCCGAGATCACATCTCCTACTCCAACATCGTTCCTTAAAGGTATTTTACTGCTCTGTTTACAAAGGAATATCAAGGCTGTTTAGGCATTGCACATACATTCTAGCGTTGTTAGGTAATTATCAGGTACTCCAGGATTCCGCGATGAGTGCATGACAACTGACGTACGGCTGCATAAAATTCTTCTTTGTAATCTCTGAAGGCTGCATAAAGGGCTTCGTTAGATTCCACGCACTTCCCTATCACCTGACTGATCGTGCAAATATGGTCTGTTGTCCTAGACACTTTACGAAATGCTGCTTGCATGTAAAGAGGACTGAAATCCAAGTTTTTCGATAACCTTCGCGAATATTTTGTATACAGCACACAGTAAGCTGATCGTTCTGTATTCAGCACTGCACTAGCCGCATCTGAATGTGCGCACATACCTAAGGACATTGTACAGTTCATCCTGTACATCCATAAATTCAGCTGGTTTATTCTGTGGTAGATTTCCACTTCATAGGAAAATCATATTTTGACATATCCTAGGTAATAATCAAAATTCTATTACCATGTCGAAGTAAATTATAATATTACTTTTGGAACACACTACCTTTACTTCACATGTCGGCGCACATCTGCCATTTCGTGTGCGAGCAAGCACCGTTTACACAAATGCCTGCTTCGCATGGGTGATTTCTACTTCATAGGAAAATCAGTATTTTCACACATCCTACGTAATAACCAAAATTTTATTATCACAGCAAAGGGAATTATAATATTACTTTTGGAACACACTATCCTTACTTCACATGTCGGCGCTTATCTGCCATTTCGTTTGCGAACAAGCACACTTTACACAAATGCCTGCTTCGCATGGGTGATTTCTACTTCATAGTAAAATCGCTATTTTCACACATCCTAGGTAATAATCAAAATTTTGATGCCACGTCAAAATAAATTGTAATAGTACTTTTGAAACACACTACCCTTACTTCACATGTCGGCGCACATCTGCCATTTCGTGTGCGAACAAGCACCGCTTAGGCAAATGCCTGCTTCGCATGGGTATTCTCCCTTGGAATTAACTTTAGTACGGTCGAGGGCAGTCTGGAATAAAACGGCGCATAGGCATAAGCAGACAGTAATTACATTGATAACGATATCGTGCTTCTAACCGTTGCAAGTATATTACTGCTCAATAATATTACATTATTTTACTGTCTTGAGTGACCAGACAGAACTGGCAAAGCACACGCCCTATGTTCAAACTAACTAATACTCTAGGAGGCCCATCACTTTTGTATGTTTCCAGTATCAGTTAGGGATTCCAATACAAAATGCGGTGGTTCCGTGAGTGATGCACAGTTGTGCGATATTTGGTAGACATTCACGTGAGTGCCAATTTTATCGGAAGATTTCTGGGGTTTTATGTCTCAAAACCACGATATTAATATGAGAGACGCTGTAGTCGAGGTCTCCGGAAATTTCGACCAGCTGGGATCCTTTAACGTGCACTGACATCGCACAGTAAACGGGCCTCAACTTTTCGCCTCCATCGAAATTCAGGCGAAGCGGCGGGGAATCCATCCCGTCATATTAGGATCAGAAGCTGAGTACCATAGTAAGCGGACCAACGTGGCGGGAGAACTTCATCTAAATAAATAAAGGTGAGAAGAAGGAGAGCTTCTTCTCCTCTCCTTTTGAGCACGGGGGAGAATGTGCAATGGCGCACACAAACGAACGCTGGTGAAGACAGTCGCCGCCCTGGCGAAGACAAGTCCACTTGTCGAAACGTTGGCTCCTGCGACATTCCCTGTTCTAAATCGTATTTAGCGATTGGTTCATCGAGAGCGAGTACGTGTTATTTACTACAGGGGTGTATGAGCGCATCGCCATATAAGCGCAAATGTAGGCCAGGATGGCGATGCTATATAATCTAACACTATCCAACACTGGCCAACATAATATTAGCCAATTTTGGTAAATGTAAGTTAAGACTAGGTGACGCCGCATATCATTCAGCCAAATCTATCATGAGTTAGCCAATCTTTTGATCAGCGCCCTTCAAGCACCAGCTCATAGAGCCCACACTAACCGGCAGTAGGCCCACGTTATAAGCGCTAACAAACATAACCAAAAAGAAATGACTGTAGTTTTGACTAGTTAACACTAATCCGCGGTGAGCCAGAATATAGGTACGATTCTTCAGCTTTAAAATGTAAAAAGTAACATTTGCTAATGTGGTCATCCCTTAACCAACATGACGTAGTAGTAGGTACCTGTAGTGAACAATATATAGCACAAGAGCACCATCTGCCAGTGCAAATTAGCACAAAGTCAAACATCAGCTGACCTACAGCAGCACTACCTTATACTGCCAAGCCGAAACAAGCAGTATACAAAACTTCGCCAACATAAGCGAACGCTAACCAGCATCCACCATCGCATAAAATTAACTGGTTTAGGGTTTCACTAGCTAGATATACATCACTGTATATTTCTTGCATGTCTATTACGTGATTCATTGTAAGCAGCTATGTTCAGATGCCCTAGCACAGGTTATGAATGCGATTATCTCACATCACTCACATCACATTTCACAATGAGGTTAATTCACATGGATGCCAAGATCTGCAAAAAGAAGTCATGCGTGAACGAATTTCTTGCGACATCAGCATGAGCGTATGGTTGTTGGACGTCCACCGCTACCAAGTAGGGAGTGCACAAAATCTATTTGTCACGTGCAAATGAAGAAACTGATTGAACGCCTCAGCAAGATAATCGCTGACATATAATTTCAGTGTATGTAGGTCGACGGGGTATCAAGAACTGGGAGAACGTTCTTCCTTTCTTAATCTTTGCTTGTAACACCGGCGTGCCGCGAACCAGAGGATTTAATCCTTTCCGCTTATTCCACAACCGCGAGGTTACAAAAAGTGTTGGACGTAATGTTTTTACCCAACATCTTCGTAACTACTACAGTGAACGCTGCCTGTTATAACCAATGTGCTGAGGACCCAGGCAGCACGCAACGTAGGGCCGATATTGGTTTTATGGCGGCAAAGTTTGGCCCATCCACGGCCCAATGTTGCCGACAGCGAGCCAGTATCGGCCACGCCGCCGTCAATGACTGGCAACGTCGGGCTACTATAGCCGCTGCCCCGCCGATATCGGCAGGCCGTCGACTGTAATCGGCAACATGGGGCCGCTTATGCCGCGTTACTGCAGACATCGGCTGAGGCGACGGCTTTCAACGGCAACTATGGCGCCGATTTTGCCTTTCTACAGACAATATGGGCTGGCCGACGCCATTTATCGGCAACACTGTGCCAAGTATGCCACCTTAGAGCCCCCGTCGGCTAGCCGATAACTTTCTCCGGCAAATGTGGCGCCGATTTTGCCGCTCATCACAATCGCCTAAGGAATGGCGAATTTGGTGCGATATTTCCCCAGAAAGATTATTTCACAGGAAACATTGAGTCATTTCTGCTGTCCTGGAGGCAACGTCGACTACGCCGCAGCCTTTCATGGTTGATATCGGCCGGGCCTCTTTGGAAGCCTGCTGTATATAACAATTGAGATCCGATCGAAACAAGCATGACCGAAATTCACTTGAGAGATTCGACGTAAGAATCAAATGTTGAGCTTCATATTTCATGTATGCGCGTTTCAGTGCCGGTACATAGCGCACGTGCGTTTTGAGCAGCATATATGACATTATGTTCGCGCTCATTGTTTTTAATAAGCAGGGCACACAAAAAACTTGCATATAACCTATTCATATATACATCTATAGGCTGTTTTGCGGGAACATTGCGAAACAAGCTGGCGCAACAGTTAACATTAGCCAGAAGGATCGACAAGCATGGTGGAAAATTATCTGACAGCGCATGTCAGAAAATTTAAATTCATAGAAATTGTTCGTGCTTACATCGATGGGCACAACCACCAGTCATATGTTCAAACAAAGACAAACAGTCGGAAGCGGCGCTATATACGACTGACATTTAGCAACCTATGGAAGGAAAGGACATACGGAGGTAACAGCGCAACAGCGAGTGGACAAAAAAGGTCTAGCGCAGATATAATGGTGCGCTGAAGCGGAAATAAACTCTCGCAACCGGCGTTATGCCACTGACATTTAGCTGCCTATGCAAAGGAAGGGTATGCGGAGCTAAGAGCGTGACAGCGAGGGGACAAAACAGATCTAGTGCTCATTTTATAATCAGAGGATATTAGCTGTTTTTATACACCATGAAATACGTAGATCCTTTTGCGTTGCAAATTCAAATGAAGTGCTCTTGTCAAGACCACGACATTAGCGAAAAAGACAAGAACGAAAAATACAAAGCAGTCATATGGCAAGCATTTTTCATCTCAAAGGTGGCAAACAAATGCACACACGTATAATTGATGTATAGAGAGCTTTTCTGGTGAGTTCTACTAGAGTGTATGTGATCACAAAGTGTTCTTGCGCAGGCGATGTGCGTATTTTATGGTATATAAAAACAGCAAGCATGCACTGAAAAGAAAATCAGATGAAAATCAAAGCTCTCTTCTGTTCCCTAGTTTCTTCATATGTTTGTGCAGGGTCACAGTATAAACCAACCGTACTAAGTCAAGCTGTTGTTGAGCACGTGCCCCTCCACTACATTTCATCGGTGCGTTCGCAAAACTAGTGCATTCCTTTCAAAAGCAGCTCCAGTACAGCGCAGCGCATGTATTGCAGCTCGCATAAGCTCAGCAACAGAAAATAATTGTCTTCTGGTCGGGTAAACTTATATCTCCCTTTTCCACCTCCATGCTCTCTACTACCACACAGATACAATAGGCTAATAATTCCTTACTATGTCCACGGCATTGCGTATAATTCCTTCTTTCGTTATTTTTTTTGCTTTTTTGTGAACGACCATTAGTGCGTTCTTTCCATACATATCGAATTCTTTTACACATCGGCCATCGCGGTTACGTTGTACTAGTTAGATGAGCAGAATATATCGAGCTTGACTGCATGCTCTGTGCAGCGAGTGTAGGATTTGTCTCTGACGTTCATATGAGACTATCGGGTCGATAGAAGCCCACATCTGCATTTTCTAGTACTTAAAAACTAATTTATTTATAACCAAAAAGAGTAAAATAAGGGCGCCAGTAGAGGTTCAGCGCAATGTTCCTTATCGCGCGGGAAGGGAGCACGTGTTTTTCTGCGCTGCAGAAACTTGCAGAGATTCACAATGGCGACGCCGCGCGCCCTCGCTACGTTTGCTACGGGCAGTGCAGCATTTCGATCGCGTTGTTAGCTAGAGTGGGTGGATCAGCCTCTGCGAAATCCTATGCTACAGGTAGCTAGCAAGAGAACACATGCATACAAGCATACTCCATAGGCTGCACCAGGCTGCGCTTAACAAATGCAGTCCCCGCGGGTGTCCCCGCCATTGTGCTTTTGACCAGCAGAAATGCTGTTTTCCTCGCTTTGCGACAACCACAAAAAAAAAGAAAGAAAAACGCGCATATTCTGCCTAGAAGCAACCTAGCACATGCTAAGCTAGCAATTAAAAATAAAAAAAAAGTATGTGAAGTGGGGGACGCGCGTCGCCTCCCGAACTGACCACCCTCGTCACGGCCCCCTCCCTGCACGTCCATTGTGCGCACCTACAGTTTGCAAAGAATGTCGTTCTGAACCTGCTTTTGGTGGCAGTGCTAGCCCTTCGGAGGGGGAGACCGCGCAGTTTTCGGGAACTTTCCGCGCGGCTGCATTCTCTCGTCGCGGCTGCAGTGCTACCGACATGGAAGGTGTACGAATGAGTTTCAACGACTGCACGCAGTCTGCCTACGCGTATCGGCGCATGTACCGCATTTATCGATCATCAAGTTGATTGCGCAATTCCTTGGCCAGTGTACCTCCTAAGACAATGCCCATCACAACTGTGACATCGGTTGTATATGAACACAAGCCTGCGCCTTTTGGTGAGGCTACAGTGCCGTCACTGAATTTGTATTGCTGACACACAGCTCAAGAGTGCACAGCGGATGCCGAAATTCGGTAAGTTTCTGGCCACTTTTCAGAATGAGGCCTGGCACTTTTTGTTGCGATGTTAAACCACCAGTTCCACCTTTATATATTATTTGTGTCATGAGGTGCGTAGGCTCTATATTTTCGAATAAAGAGCCTACGCACATTGTCCCAAAGCAATTTTACTTCATATAGTTAATCCTGTGCTTGTATCAAACCCCCATTGTGTGGTGACTTGCAGTTCTCGTAACATTTTTTTCTTGCCCGTATTTTTAAAGGTAACATGATACCGAACACGCGCTCCTTGGTGTCGGACACGTGCGGCAGTTCGGCACGCCATGGCATTTTTAAAGTAGCCTTGAAAATATGTTCTTCCTCTAATATCTGCTCATAATGCGCCTTGCACCTATCATTTAAGGACATTTTTGCCTAAAGACCCCATCCTTGGTGTGTGTCGTATTAGCTCACGTCTACATATTTTCCTTTCCGATGTATGCCAAAAATATGAAATTTATTATAATGCAAAATGCACCTATTTCAACTAATGTGCCGCTTTTAAAATTGCTTTGCAACAGAACCTTTACTCGTGTTTCTATTCTTTTTCCCTTGGGTATCTAAAGTGACACAAAGCCAAGATTTAGGGGTTGTATATTGAACATAGATTCATTTTATAGTAAAAGGACAACTTTCTTTTGTTATTTTCGAAAGTAGTGCCCGATTATGAGATGTGTCCGACATTTCTTGAATTTCCGCGTTTGTTCATGAGTCGCACATAAATTGCATACAATTATAGTATAGTGCTGATGTGCTCCACAGCTGTGCTAACTATTCACGCCTTTTCCCGCAGGTTCCACCTTTGCCGAAGCTTTTCCACTACGACGGTGCAACACGAGAATAGCATATTATCAATGCAGATTTCACAAAATAAATGAAATAGTGCTTTTCCCTATAAACCTCTCTTGTTGTGTTATTTGTTTTGTTTAGAACGCAGTAATAGAAAGTACAGAGGATCCACTTAGCCCCACTTATTACTGTGTTAATAAAGCTTTCGCGTATGCATGAGAGGCACATTTGCACAAACTACTGTTGGTCCTTCGAAAATGCCTTCATAGCCGTTCGAAAGTGTGAAAATACAAAAATAAAAATTTTTGCAATCCAAACGGCGCGACACACGTGGGGTAAACACTAGAAACACCATAGTGGCTGTGAACGGTCGCGCAAGGGGTTTCCCGATGTCGGCGTGGCCGACAACACACCAAAAAAGCCTGAATGCCCGCAACATCCGCCAATGCTACCTAGCCAAATCCGACCCATTCTGGCTGGCGCAATTTCGCCCACGCTGGCTGGCCAAATTTCGCCCACTCTGGCTGGCCGAATTTCGCCCACTCTGGCTGGCCAAGTTCGACCCATGGTGGCTTCGCCACAGTGGAGCCATTCTGGCTGGCCGTCATCGGGCAGATGTGGGTGAAAGTAGCGCGAGCGCGATTTGCCGACTTAGGCCCGATATCGCTGCCGACTTTGGCCGCTTCACGCCTACATCAGTCCTGTGTTGGCGTGCTACCTGGGGATGTTCGTCAGCCAGGTAACCCACGCATTCGCTCTCAACAGCACTGTGATGTCCACAAGTACAACCTCCGTAGAAGAGAAGTTACCTACCATCCCGCAGAAAATGTGTGGAGCTCAGGTCCCGTCCGCCATCGTGGGGCGGAAAAACTTCAGCGTCATCATTTCAGTGCTAACTGTGTTCAACGCCTTAACGACTCGACGACGTCCACCACAAAATACTTCCATTGAACACCGCATCAGGCTTCCGACGTACACCCTAATCTGATGTCGTACACACCACTAGGATGAAACCATATAACTCGCTCTCATCATCCTTTCCAGCCCTGACTTAGTATCTAGTCGGTGCTTTTAAAAGGTGAAACAATGACACCCAAATTCCGTGCATTTGTATGTATTGTGCGGTTACAGTTCTCTTTAGCCTTGCACGCCGCAGTATATATTCGATGGAAATAGACGAAAACAACAGACGTGCTGTCCGATCGGTCCTGTTCTACTGGGACGGCCTGCTGCATGCCCAAAAATTAAGGTGCGGTGTACAGTTAGCCTTCAACTACTAGTGACATGAGCACACCGGAATTTGTCTCTACCGCCTCGGTTAGAACGCTTCTAGATCATTCATTATGCTTTATACTAAAGGTGCTAGCAGGATACAATAAACAATCTGCTTAACCAAATCTCGTCATACGGATATCTGTGAGCAGGGCCTTCAGGTCTATAACTAACTAACTAACTAACTAACTAAATAAAAATTGCTCAACATACCACGCATCCAACTCCCTCTCCAACCAAATGGCCGTTTCCATCGGTGCATTTGTGTCCGGGAGAATACTTGAAAGTGAAAGAATTATGGAGTCAATAGGCGCCGAAAAATTTCTAAAATGGGGAGAACTTTTTTCATTTGCAGCGCACAAAACAGAAATATTTCATCAAGTGCTGGCCATACATCTCAAAAGCAGCGCTAAACGTTTTTCTTGTGTGACGCACTTCGGAACAATTCGACACACTCGAGAACAGACAGACTCATCGCAGAAGCGCTGGAAGGAGTGTGTATTCTGAGAATTCTTTAAATAGGTAAGAAGACAAATTTATTTATTTATTTAGTTGATTATTTATGCGGCACCCACTTTCAATTTATAAATACTGCAGCCTCAACAACGCTACCACAGAAGTGGGCATTAAAAGCAACAAAACAAAGGAACGTTCATGAAAAATCTTCAAGAAATTGTTTGAGTGGTGAGGAACAGGCACTTCCAGGCACAGATTTCAGGCTTCGATCGTCCAAGCAAAAATGCTATGGTTGGACATATAGGTGCGGGTGAAATGGTTGCAAGGTTGAGGGCCCCGTCACTCATAGTAGATAAAGCTTGGAAAGCATAAGATAATTTTCTAGTGTCGAGGAGGGGAGAATCGTTTACTCTGCTAATAAATTTCGGGCATTCAACATGGCTGTGCATCGCAAGTGTAGTGTGACCTCGTGGGTGAAGAAAATTCGATGGTGACAAATCCTTGCCATATGTTTTTCAAACAAAACAGCCGATTTTTGAAATGTTTCTAGATTTGGATACCAGATTTCCTACAGACGCTCCACACAATGCTAGCATATTCGAGAATGCGAGGAATGAGAGTTTGTATGTAATTAAAAAGTTTGGTGCGTTGAAGAGCAACACGAGGCGTACCGTGTAAATAACCTACTCTCTTACACGCTTGCTTGGCACCTCGAGAGGTCGTGTCCGATACCCACTAACCGCTTGGTAAGTAGAATGTATGCCCGTGTGCTTGTTATGTCTGCATTTCAACCTCAAGCTACAAAAAGAGCTACACCTTTCTGTTTCTTAAGCATGTTGTTATGATAAGTTTAATATCTACTTTGGCCCTTGATTGACATAGGCTGTACAAAATTCAAACACCCGTAGCGCACACCCGCATATCTCGGGAGGAGCATTGCGGGTGTGAGCCACATGCGATTGTAGTATCGTTAATCGTGACGTACATTAGTAGTATATCATGTTAGTGATGTTAATATCAATTACACATGCTTGTCATACATCTGTACTTTACTATCCAAATATCGGGGTGACACCCCGTGAACGAGATGACCAAGAGATCACCAACATAAACAGATAGATAGATAGATAGATAGATAGATAGATAGATAGATAGATAGATAGATAGATAGATAGATAGATAGATAGATAGATAGATAGATAGATAGATAGATAGATCACGTTTCCCCGTAAGAAAAGATGGCGTAAGCTGAGTGGATGTTTAAGGTGGTGTCGGTAGGTTAATTTGCCCGCGCATCTCACCAGAAAAATTACTTAAAACGTTCCCATGAGTAAAAACGACAGCTTACACCGTACATTATCCTGTAGTCGGTGACGTCGCTATTTAACATGGCGAGTGAGAATCATTCACATTTTAATGTGCTCTACATGTGTCCGTGTACTTAAAAATGGTAGATCGCGTATTACAAACGGGCGCCCTTGGCAAAAACATTTTTTTTCTGATACACATTTTTTTTTTGCATCGAAACATGGGGCTGCTTAGGAGTGCACTCGCAGCACTGCAGATGTCTTGCAATAAGTTGCTATGCATGCGATTCATGGCGAGTAAACTTTCATTTCATGGAAAATGGTTTTTTGGTAATGCACGCATGTGTGCAGGTCAATCAAAGTGTGCTTACGACGGTTGTGGAACGCTCATACAGGAAAGAAGCAGACCTGCACCAAGTAAACATAATTTAAACATGCCGATCACGTACGAAATGCTTAAATGTATTTCCATCGGCGTGACGTCGCGCTACGTACGGGGCGTGCACCAGTTGCATACCAAGTATAACGACTAAAGTAGGATCATTGTCCCAATGCTAACAAAACACTAGTTCGCGCGAACTTAAAGTGTTCTTGAAATGTACGGTTGAGTTTTTCTTTCGCTGCAGCTACTGGAAATGGCCACGCACGCAATGAAAGGACCAGAAGCACAAATACCAAGTCAGAACTTACTGTCACCGGAGGTGTGTCTGATTTCATTGGGTTACCGTTTGCACCGTTGAGGCCCAGTTTATGATTTGTGACATTAAACTGCACTGCTTTGTCGGTTCCGTTAATCTTGGGTAAGAACTCTAGAATGAATACAAAGCAGGAACCCAGACGTTTCTGATATTACACGCCATTTGACAAAGCATAGAATCATATTTATTACGACGCTAGCGAAAAGATGCAAAGAAGAGAGAATAAAGAATATAGACACCTTTCGTGTTTGAGGAAGCGCTGTGTGTGTCCTATATGGAGGCAGCCGTGGGCGATTACCATCTCTAAAAATAACTGTATGTTTTAAGTATTCTGGTGAAAGAGTTACATGTCCCGCGTGAGTCGGAAAATATTGCGTCGCGGTTAGCAGAAATACTGGAAGCAATACATCACACTTTACTATAGGCTTGAAGCAAAGTTATCCCGGGATGTTTCAGACAACAAGTTTAAACCGTGGTTCTGAATTAAAACGTTCCTTTCTGGTAAGAATGAAAATCCTGGCCCCTGTGGTACGAAACGAGAAAATAGAGGGTGACTTCAGTTACGGTTTAATAAAGTATGCCTACGGCGTGCTTGCCTCCTGAAGAACGACAAAAGGTAACCGGTTTAGGCAGCTCCACATTCCTTCACATTACTCCCACAGTGCTCCACATTACTCCGCATTCCCCCTGCGGTGCTCAAAAATTATGTTTGTCCAACGTGCTCATTTTAAATTGTCAGCTTTATGCCATAAACTAATCTAAATGTCCCGCATATATGCACCAACCGCCAGTTCATCCTGTGTTCCCTTTATGCATTTTCATTTTTATTAACAAGTTTATATTTCTTATACTTGTTTGTTTATTTATTTTATTTTTAAATCCATTATAGTGGAAGATAGCCCTATACAATTCCTAATAAAATATTGATACCGATTCATTGGCAATCTTCCAGAGCGGGTATGAGTCGTTAACGCAAGGATCATCATCATCATAGTCGTCACCAGCGCGAGGGCATGTGCGCGTAGGAGGTTTCGTCGCACAGAGCTTAACTTCCTTCTTTTTGGTGCCGGACATGCATTCGCGTAGCTAAAGCGCATACATCGCTGTGGTTCGGTTTTAAGTTACAATTTCCCTTTAACGAAAGGGAGAAGTGAGTTGGCGTTAACGTTGTCGCTAAATGTTATTGCGTCGAAAATGTCGTTATGTGTCTAGACGTTTTCTTTTATTTTTGAAGTCTTTATCCCGACAAACTTGCCACTGTGATTACCGTCAATACACGGTTGTTTCTTGATTGATTTTTGGGGTTTTACGTTGTTGTTGTTGTTGTTATGTGGGGTTTAACGTCCCAAAACCAGCTCTGATTATGTGACACGCCGTAAAGGAGGTCTCCGGAAATTTCGACCACCTGGGGCTCTTTAACGTGCACTGACATCGCACAGCACACGGGCCTCAACATTTCGCCTCCATCGAAATGCAGCCGCCGCGGCCGGGATTCGATCCCGCGACCCTCGGATCAGCAGCCGCGTACCATAGCCACTAGACCACCGTGAAGGCACGGTTGTTTCTTCTTGTTCTGTTAACTATTTATGCATTTCTTCTTCGCACACTCGTGTTGTACCTCTAGCGTAGGGAATATCGCAATGCGCATTCACGCGCAACGATTGCTCAGATTGGCGGGCCACACCTGTGATAACAAAAACAAAAAATGATGCTTGACGAAATCACTTTAGCAGAGTAATGGGACTCATGAATCGCTCGTTTTCGCACTACACGTAAACAGGAACGATTCAAACTACTGGTATTTTACAATGTTTACTTGATTTAAAGTACAGCGGTTAACGAAGTACACTTTTTATGAGGAAAAGCTGCTATGCATGCAAATTCGCATTCATTGTTCTTTAAGGTATTGCAATATTAGAAAAGAGACACTCGCGCTCGAGATTCGTCAGAATTATTACATAGCGGGATATTGTGGGAGCACTTACGCGTACCTTCAGTGAGCACTGTCCAGGTGAGTGTACACATAAGACAGACCTTCGTGAAGAGCATTTTAGAAGGGTAGGTGATCCACGATGTTTCTGGAAGAGACAAATATATATTTTGAAATCATCTGAAACGCAACCTGCGCTGGAGAACTGCTCGGGTCATCGAGAGACATTCGAAACAAGCACATATGAGGATCTTCTGTAAAACAACGAATATTTAATGAAAATTAAGGACCAACGTATTCAGCGTACGCCGTGATCAGGATGCGATACTGAAAACTGTGTTCTCATGTTTTTGTAGGGCTTGAACATCTGATTCAGCCAGAAAGACGGCATCCGTCACAAGAATGCAGACCCTCAATTTGCACTGGCTGCGATGCCAGTTCACGTGCAGACGTCCGTGTAGCAGAGCGCACGCAAAGAGAACAGGCGCTTTTAGGCTGCCGCACACGGTGCTGCTTGAGAGAAGAGGGCACTTCGGGGCCGGCGCTGCGACACTGCGCCTTCGCTCTCACAAGTTGGTTTGGCAGGGGGCTATGATCTAATTCGACGCTCCGACTTCGCCTCGGTAATTGCTCTAGAGAAAGAAAAATTAATGCATTAGAAACAGTGCAGCTTCCAAACCATAAGCTATTGTGCTTACGAGTTTTGAACAAGCACGCGTACGTCCAGAACCTTTACGGTTAACCGTTGCGGATAAATGAGCAGCTCGTCGATTGGAGACCTGCGCAATCGAGTTTGTCGATATCCCTCAATTTGTCAACAATGTCGACGCCACCGACAGTCATGTCGGTTTTGGTGACAGAACTGTCAAACCGAGCAGCGTGGTGGTAAAAGAAAACTCTAGAGCCACCAATCTACGAAGGGACGTGGGCGATTGTTACCTCTATTTCTATCTCATTCCAGCTGGCCTTAGCTCACCAGGGGGCCTGAACCCATTGGTATCTCGTCGTGCTGGACGTCGGTGTGACTACTCGCAGCACGAAACTTGTAGAACCGCTGATCGCCATTGAAATTGGCATTGCTGTATCCATATACACAAACCATAAAAGGTGCTTAGTTGCCGTGGTATATTTAGCAAGCCACTAATCCGTCGCGGCATCAACACAGGCCAACAACGTCTGCGGAATTGAGTTGCAAAGAGCGGCATTACCACTGACCTCTTATGTTCCAAAAGACCTGGTGTGAAAAGGCAGGTTTCAGGCGTCTGGTACCTTGTGCCTATCAAAAGGCGTCGGACATGTAGAGACCATTGTAGAGACTTCCTTGTGCATAAATATGCAGTCCCATCAGTCAGTAGCTGTTGCGTGCCCTTGTAGCATTTCATGCATTTCTCCACTGATGTAGCATTTCTCCACTGATGGCTCATAGTGACGTGCAGAATCTGCTGACCTATTTGCATGTTGTTCCGCTTACCTTGGAAATTATCTTCGAGTAGTCCCATAGCATATGGCTATCTTCAGAATAGCTCTCATTTTTTGTTACGCCACTTTAGCCATCCGTTCCATTTCCTTTTTCATTGTGCTACTCGCGCAACGTTTCACTTTCTTGCTTGTCGCGCTTTCTCAGGCACCAGCTTTTGTAAGATAGTAGGAATGCGAGGCCACCTTTCGGCGTTTTCACAAAGGAATGGAGACTGCTGAGCACATTCCTTACACTGTACCTCTACGAATAGCTCTTTCGCATAGCTTTACGCACCACCGGGCGATCCCAAATTTTCGTGAAATTACAGGGAAGTTTTCTCACACCCATTTGGTGTCAATTTTCTCCTTTTTCATTGTTAGGCATAGATGGCCCATTCGTGAACACTGGGAGATAATGTGCAAAGCCGGCAGCGGGAACGAGCGTCGCGCACCGAGCCGCGCCCAAAGTGCGAGAGTGGAGGAAGTCATCGAAGCGGCAAGAAGGCGACTGGTGCGGGGAGAACAGGTACGAGAGGGTGCAGTATCGAAGGCGGCGAGGTCGTGTCGCGGGAAGCCGATTTCTCCTCCTATGTCCTTACTCATAGCGTGAATCCGCGTGGGTTCTTATACCAAGCGCCTCAACTTCAGCTGTAAGAGCATACACCAGTTGTCCAACCCACGTCTCAAGTGGCCGGAATGGTGAAAGACTGGCGGTGGTACTAGACGCTAGAGGGCGCCAGAGCCTGAAATTCCCGTATCGTCATGCGTTTTTCAAGATAGCACATCCCGGTGATTTGTATAACGAATTAACTATTTGTAAACCCCCAAGTCTATTTATTTATTGATTGCATAACAATCCTCGGGCACCACGAGTGAGATAGCAGTGCGATTGTTACTTCCTCTTAGCAGCATTTAATGATAGACTTATACTAACTTTGGGCCCATAGTATCGGTTAGATAAATTATTTGAATAATTGCTCCAAGAATTTGCTGAACTTACCCGACAAATGAGTTTTAGGACCCATACATGTAAACTTCTCTAGAATGGAGAGGCATCTCGAGGCCTGGTGAGACGCGGTATGGCCTTGTTATCATGATGGTATTGGTTAAAACGTTCATTTAAATGTTCAAACTTGTTCCACGCTGTGAAAACCATTGCAAAATTGAAGCTAGCTGAAGGCAAGGGTATGCGTAGTAGGTAGAACTCCCGCTTTTCACTCCGGGCCAACGCGAGACTTTTCTTTCTTAGTCTCTTACTTTCTTTATTTCTTTCCTATCGCTAACACTATCGTGTAGCAGTGGGCTGAGGGCAAGCTTGTGGTAGTGGAGTCGAGGAAAGCCGCTGTCCGCTTTTTCCTTCTACGCAACAACATGCTTTACTTTCTTTCTTCATGTCATTCATTAGTGCTTCGCATTACCACTGTCATATAGCAGTGGGCTGCTTATCAATATGTACTGAACGCGCCTGAACCTTCACCGTGAACCCATGCCCTCATTTATTTCCGTTTTTCTTTCCTTCTTTGCATGTCACGTTATGGAAATGCAGCCGCGGCTGCTGGGTGTTGGGGTCAATGTAGCAAATAACCACCCTTCGGTATAATGAAAGTTGAGCACTCTACAGTTAATGTAGTTATTGCATCAGGGCTCGGTAACTGATTGACGTTTGATGGATTTAGATGACAGTATGGCTGTAGTAGTAGTCCTATACAAATACTGGATCTAAGTTGTCACAACTTGCACCAACCCTTGCGAAGCGTTAGCCTTGATAGGTAGCACTTACGTGGCAAAATCTTCCTGGAGGAGGAACGGAAAGTTAACGTTAGCTTGCAGCCTATATAGTGATGAGCAGCGAGGTGTTGCCTAAACCTTCAAGTATAAAATATCAATAGCAAATGTATAGCACGCGCCACTGACGGGAACAGAAAAACTAGAATGCTGTGTATTAACGTTGCGAACAAAGTGTTCATTGGGTGAAAGCACAGTTGACGACAGCCAGAAAGTGCGAAAAGTGATAAACAACAAATTCCAGTGAATCTCGCAATTCTAAAGTACGCCGCGGCCAAGTGCACTTCAGGCGCTTGATCGCATTGGAATCGATCCAACACCCGGGGGATCGCTGGCACTTCGGTGAAGTCACTTGCAAGCACTTCGTTCGACAGGAAGAATTAGCCCATACTGATGGTCCCTCTTTCTCGCACTTGTGCTCCATTATTTCTGCGGCGTGAAGAATGACTTTGTTTCACTTTCTTTGTTTATTCTTTTTATTTTTGACAAGGGCAGCGAACGTGTATCTTGCCCATGTAGCCAGACGTTCATCAACTGCAATTCTATGCTGCGTAGCTCGAACGGTTCCATGCCATATGGCAGGTTATTGCGACATCATCAGTGTAATAAATAATATTGTTCCCCAGGGTTCTGCGTGTCAAAACCACGAGATGAATATGAGGCATGCTGTAATTAGTGGGTAAAACAATTCTGACCGACTTGGGGTGTTTTTACACGCACCTACGTAGGAGTACGCTGGTAAAGTCGCTCTTAACCTCCATTAAAACACAGCCCATGAGGTTTCAGGTTAATGCATCATCTGAGAGTTTAGTTGCCCAATACGTTGCCTGCTCAATTGTCACGGCGCATGTGGATGAAATTAGCACTTGAACGTGTCTTGGAACATACCACAGAAAATCAGCAACCGCGCTGTTTTACGCCGCCGCAGGTGTCCCGCTGGTGCCACACTTCAGCTTTCCGCAATCACTCTAAATTTCAGTACCGAAATGCTTGTGAGCCGCGAACGCACAATCAGCCGCCGTCACCGACCGAGTGAGCCATTCGTCCTTCCAAGTATACTTTCAGCGTAAATAGGTTGGACGTACTCTTTTAGATCATCTTCGCGTCATGAGCGCTCCAGAATAGAAACACAGTGAGTGGTTTTACGGCTCGTGGTATTCACGATTTTTATTGCGGAATTTATGCTTAGAAAGCTAGGAACGTCGACGCAAGGTGCTATCAGCAAGCCCATGTATGCGCCACCGAAGGCACGCAGACGCACTCGCCGACGCCTCTACGAGACAGTTAAGAAGACAGACCAATCGATTGCATGGTCCGTGTCGTTGAAAAAACAAGGTGCTAAATTTTTATAGCATAGCATGTGTGTGCGTGCGTGCGCGCGCGTGTGTGTGTGTGTGTGTGTGTTCAAGCCCTTAATTGACTTTTAAAGTGGAGCAGCATGCCAACAAACTGGAAAAGCCGCTGTAAAGACGTCGCTTCCACGAAAAATTGCCCACTTATTTTAGGCTTCGCGCACATGCGCATACCTCGAAAGATATTCCAAGGCAATTTCTGCGCGTGAGGTTTCGAGGAAAGAAATAGGAACATCTGTGGCAGTCATGAATTTCTTCCAATGGAGCAGTCTTGGGCAGTAACTAGTTACTAGTAACGCGTTACCGGTAACTAGTTATTTTTCAGTAACTAATAACTGTAACTAGTTACTTTTAATTTAGAGGAATTTGTAACTGTAACACTGTTACTTTTTACACGGTAACTGTAACTGTTTATACCGTTACAGTTACTTCCTTTAAAAAATATACAGCAGCAACAGTTCTTAAAAGCAGAGCTCGGCAGTATCGCGATGTTTATCTTCATTATTTATGACTATGTGTAGCTCTGTACCTAGATAAAATTGGAAAATGTATTTGTACCTCACTAGAGGAATACTTTAACAATCTATCGTTTGTATCGCGATGCTGTGCAGGACACGGACATCTCCTGGTTTTTTTTTCTTTTTCTTTTTTGTAGGTGTGCCTGAGGTTTCTCCAGGGCGGAAATGACTTTTTTTTTTCTACGAAGGCAAGTAAAGCACCGCCCGCTCGGCAACAAAAAAGGGCTGGGAAGGCTTCTTCCCCCCGCCCCCATGCACAGAAAGGTACGTGCGCGAACCCGCAGTATGGTCGGCCTAAGTGATGAAAGTCACTGTTGGTCGAAGGCCGGTGCAGCATCCTTAAGTTGTTTGCGTGGCCAGCCATTTTTTCATGACCACCCGCGCGGAAACCGCCTAGAAACAGACGCTTTTGAATGCCTCGCACACGTTCAGTTCTCAGAGCGGCGGTACTTCAAAAAACACTCCGCAAAATGCCGGGAGTAATGGCTCGAAGGGGCCTATCCTGTTTGTCGCGTCTCAGATTGAGCTCCCACTTCATTAACGAGCATGCAGCAGTGCTTTGTGGCATCAGGCTGTCCCAACGTACTAAATGCGAAGCATTTCTTAGCAAACTTCGGCGATATTGAGCATATCTATCTCTCAAGCCGCCTACGACTTCGTGCTCTCCTAGCCGTTTCGTTAATGAGGTGTGTATGAAAACTGGTGTGCAACAACATGACTGCATGACGAACATAAATGAAAGGTCATAACATGAAAATCATAACCTGCATGTCATAAGCGTGCCACGGTCTTGGTGCTCTCCTGGCCTTTTCGTAAATGGGATGTATGCTAAAATTGCTATGGCACAACATGACTGCATGCCGAACATAAATGACACGTCCTAACACTAAAATCATGACACGCATGTCATAAGCGGCATGATTTACGTGCCACGGTCTTGGTGCTCTTGCGGCCGTTTCGTTAACTTGATAAAAACCAAAATTGGTATGGCGAGACAACAATGTATGACGACCATGGTTGACACGTTCTAAGAACATCAAAATCGTAACATGCATGTCATGAGCGGCATGATTTACATGCCACGCGTTTCTTTAATGAGTGTATACCAAAGTTGCTGTGGCACAACACTACCGCATGACGAACGTAAACGACAGGTCAAAACATTAGAATCATGACATGCGTGTCATGAGCGGCATAGTTTACATGCCACAGTCTTGGTGCTCTTGCGGCCGTTTCGTTAACTTGGTAAAAACCAAAATTGGTATGGCGAGACAACAATATATGACGACCATGGGTGACACGTTCTAAGAACATCAAAATCGTAACATGCATGTCATGAGCGGCATGATTTACATGCCACGCGTTTCATTAATGGGTGTATACCAAAGTTGCTGTGCCACAATACTACCGCATGACGAACGTAAATGACAGCTCATAATATTAGAATCATGACATGCGTGTCATGAGCGGCATGGTTTACATGCCACAGTCTTGGTGCTCTTGCGGCCGTTTCGTTAAGTTCATATGTACCCAAAATTGGTATAGCGAGACAACAATAGAGATAGATCCATTTTACGTTCCTGATGCATGCTTCGCATTTCTTTGGTTCCCACTGCACGTGGGACATGCTATTTATATTTGTAAATAAATTCCCGACAATCAATAAAACAGTTGTTGCAGAAAATGAGGCGTACGCAACGAATGTTTGTGTTGGGCTTTTGAGTGAGCCCCATTCCATTCCTTTTATCTGGCGCTCTGCTATGAGCACCTTCAACTAACCGCACGCCTTCATACGTTTCAGTTGAAAGAACTACATAATTTCGTTTGCGGTGTAATAATCTTGTACAGTAACGCAAAAGTAACGACGTTATTTTTTAGCAGTAACTGTAACTGTAACAAGTTACTTTTGGAAGCTGAGTAACTGTAACTATAACATAACGAAAAGAAGGGGTCAAGGGCTCGTTCTTTATTTGTTAGAAACAACTTAATGAGCAAACACAGTTACTATAACTATGACATAGCTATAACATAGTTACTTTTCTGGTTTAGGTAACTGTAACTGTAACACTGTTACTTTTTACTGGTAACGTGCCCATGACTGCAATGGAGTGCATTTTCGGCTTTGGTAGGTTTGGTAGGATTTGAAAAGACATTTAGTGATAGAACCCTCATCGTCATGTCACCGTTTCATGATAGGATCTTTTCTCCTGTCTAACAATGTCAGAAGAGTTCGTCGCGGTGAAAATGCGCTGATATCTTTTATGCCGGACATGTGAATGCAATGCTGTGCGTCGTGCCGTTCACTGATTCTTTTTTTTTTTGTACTTTACCAGAAGCTTGGCACAAAAGAGTAAGAGGAGTAGAAGAGAGACAAGTGCGAAAAGGAAAGAAAAAGAAACAAAACATATTTCCAAGGTTGTCTACGTGTCGTGGAGATCTAAACGGCTGTCGAAATCATGTCTTACAACAAGAAAAAAACAGAACAAGAGCATGGAAGGGCTATAGTTACTTGGAAAGATGCCTTGGGGAAAAATGTGGTTAGGTTGTATTGGCGAAACGCCTTAACTTTCGCTCGTTGCGTTTCTTAACCTGCTCTTGCAACTAAAATAGTCAAGAGCTCTCCTTTAAGCATATATGGCTACAGGCAGGGCATACAGATTTTTTACACCTGAGACAAATCTGTAAATACGATATATGGAGGAGCGGAAAGTTTACGAAGGATACAAGGGTTGAGTGCGAAAAATTACGACCTGCCATACTCATACGCTACGCTATTATACTGCCTTCGGCAAATTACTTGTTGTGCCTGGGCGGTGATCGCTTAACCTAAGTTTAGCTGGTTGGACAGTTTCTAGTTTGCATTGCTTGTGATAGAGTGAACATTCCAACATGCAAATGACGTTTGAACAAGTGTAAGCAATGCTGGACTTTACATGATAGACATAACCACTCCACTTGCGAATGTGTTCAGGAATGTTACCTATGAGGACGCTTGCGACATACTGATGGTTTAATTTTGCGCGAACTAAAATGTCTCCCAAGTTTCTACTGCATGCAAAACTTTTGCGTTCGTCAAGCGGAACCTTTACTCGGCAAACAAGTCTTCTAAATTATTAGCCTACACGATAGCGGTCTCTTCAAGAATGGAATATGCACCTGTTATTTCGAACCCGCGTCGATCATACCTGATTAAAAAGCTCGAAGAAATTCAGGATATAGGAATAAAGAAAGATTACTCGCGAAATTCCTGCATAACGAACATAAAACACTCTCTTCGGCTACCCTCCCTTGAAAATAGAAAGTTGACTGTTCTTGGTCATTTTGACAAACCTTATCACTGCAGGTCACCATCGACACATGCCACATCTTGCCTGCCTATCGCGTCTTCGCATGCCTTAATCATCCCTTTAAGGTGAAACCCATTCCTCCACGCACCAACCCACCGAGTAGCTTCCCCCTGTCTCTCGCGATATGTCACTGGAACAAGCTACCTGGTCTCATCGTTTCATCATTAGTTCACGATTATAATGATGAAGAAAACATTTATTTAAAAAGAGAGAGAGGTGTACCCTTCGAAGGGCAGCGCAGTGGATGGTGTCCCTATTCCGGGACCACATTGGTACAAGCTGCCAGCTTAGCCCTCCGGACCAAGGTCTTGTGGACCGGTAGGTCCGAGCAACTAAATTACGAAGATTTCCTTGTTAAACTTAAAGACGAGTTTAACGCACAAGCGTAGGTTTCGCCTTACTGGCTAATGGCTTTTTTGTTTGTATTATTTGCATTTGATTTAGTTGTACTCAACTCAATTTAGTTGAATATCGTTTTAGTTGCATTACTCGCATATGGTTGAGCATTTTCGTAGTTTCTTTTGTATTATTAGTATTCAGTCGAACCTAATTTAACCTTGTATTACTTGTATTAGGTTGTATTTAGCTGAACTTTTGTTCTAACTGTTTGAATATGTTTCCTAAATATTTACTCCCTTTTTGACTATGCACTCTGTGATTGTTAACGTTGTAGTAGTATCTAGAAAATTCTTCTATGAGTTGTGTTTAGTAGGCCACTCGTTCTGCCTCTATGTTTGCTACCTTTATTAACAATGTACTGTGCAACTGTTACCGTTGTACTTATAACTTCCCTATGTGATGCCACGCTTGGCCTTTAAGGAACTTGGAACAAAAAATAGGCAACCACTGGTATACCGAAAACAGATTTACTACGGTGCTTGTGGCTTGTGAATATCGGATAGTGCTTACAGGGAGTGCTTATATATATATGTTCGGGAGCGCAGCGGAGTCCTTTCTTATGAATGCTTACGGCCGATTATTCTGTACTTTGTGGTGTATCCTTTCTGGTGCTGGTTTCCTGTCTAGCTTAGAGAAGTCTTTGTATGCCTCGTTAAGTACGTCCTGCGGCTGATTTCCTTCAGCTATGCTTGCATTGAGATTGCTTACCTGGTCCATATCATAGCTGCAACTCCTTCTTACGAGGCTTGGCTGTCCGATAAGTATTCCTTACAATCAGAGCCGCACGTGGTGACTAATGTGTTCGAGGTGGCTCTGCTTATCCCTTGGCCTTCTGGGTTCTGTAGAGCGTCAACTTTAGTGTTCGTCCTTCAATAGGTACTGGCGTTTCACGAAGTCAATTTTACTAGACGAATGATGGATGAAAGGAATCCAAGTTGTTAAAAGGGCCGTTAAACGTGCTTAGTGCAGTGGAAACATGTTTCCTGATAACAAAGGTATCGCCATGTAATTTAAGCAACTCTCATATGCAAATCGAATACATTCCAGCCAGTGCAAATGAACATTTCAAGGGAGCACTCGAGTCTACTGGATACAATAGCGGGTTAACGACCGCGAATAGAAAGAGTTAAGCCGTTTCGAATATGCAAATTCAAACATATTTCCCTACGAAAGCCTCCTTCCAAGTGCTCACAGTTCATCTAGTTCCACGAAAACTCCACGAAATGACGACGTCGTTTTTTTCCCCTCTTTTCTGCCACACGCCTTTGACAATCCAGTAATACTATGACGTCTCGGTAGCAACGGCGTTTATTAGCACCTGAAACTCGGCATCGAACCAGCCAAGGCCCAAACACGATAATGATAATCCCGAGGCACTGAAGATGAAGATCAACCATAGCAGGATGATGATGATAATGTACAGATGAGGAAGAAGTGCATAATAAATGCCCACAATACTCAAGCTAACACGTAGTACAAGCGGCCACCCACATTTCACTTTTTTTTTCGCACCAGCCTCTGTTCTTGTCCTCTCCTAATGAAGTTGCGGAGAGGATGCATAGCGTATGGAAACGGAAGCTAGTGAATGCAGCTGTTGGCCTGACGAAGACGAGGTTACTCGTTTAAACGTTGGCTCTTGGGACGCTTCCTGTCGTTCAACGCTTTCAGCCATCTATTGAGCGTAGCGCGGTACAGCGAGAGGAAATGTCTCGTGTACCTGCACGAAAGTCTTATTTTACTGCGTCAAAACTGCGGTGCCACAATACGTATGTCTACTGCATCAACGGTCTTCACAATCTGGACGATGTCTACCACCTTGGTGTTGGCCTCGCGTTTCGTACAAGTCTTTCGTACAAGTCGAAGATTGAGCCTCCACGCCGCATATGAATGAATGTTCGCTCCAGGTACAAAGCGTATACAGCAGCTTCCCATTCTTTCTCAAAGATGAACACCTGTAACAGTGAACACCCGAGCAAGTATGCACTAAACAAAACACCATCCGTCACACCTTTTCGGGATCGACCATTTATTTAGCGAGCCACTGTCACTACGATATACAACGTCGCATTCCTTGCTAGAATTCTATTGTAACGGCCCTTCACCGTTGATTGCAAGTATGGACAGCCCTCTAATCTTCAAAAGAAATTTCACGATGTACACACAAGACTTAGCGCAGGTCTCAGAACATTAGTATGATTGCAAGTGGATTCAAATAAGTTTCCACTTAATACTGTCATCATGGCGACATAATTGTCATTATTTGAAAACATCAAAATCCTTCTTAAAGTTACGTGTCGTAATATCCGAAAACCCCACATTTTGTGTTTGTGACAGAGGTACGTTGGGTGCATATCAAAGGGGCTTTGGTTGGTTCATAAAACAGTAGCTTCCATCATTCATAGTTTAGTGATCTGGTACACATCTCTCAAAGCCTCCGCACGGTGGCCCAGTGGCTATGCTACTCGACTGCTCATAAGAGGGTCGCGGAATCTAATCCCTACTGTGATGGCTTCAGTTCGATGGGGACGAAATGTTAAGGCCCGTGAGCTGTGCGATGGCAGTGCAGGTTAAAGAACCCAGTCATGGGCACATTACCAGTAAAAAGTAATAGTGTTAGAGTTACAGTTACCTAAGCCAGAAAAGTAACTATGTTACAGTTACAGTTACTCAGCTTCCAAAAGTCACTTGTTACAGTTAGAGTTACTGCTAAAAAGTAACGTCGTTACTTTTGCGTTACTGTACAAGATGATTACACCGCAAACGAAATTATGTAGTTCTTTCAACGGAAACGTATGAAGGCGTGCGGTTAGTTGAAGGTGCTCGTAGCAGAGCGCCAGATAAAAGGAATCGAGTGGGGCTCACTCAAAAGCCCAACACAAGCATTCGTTGCGTACGCCTCATTTTCTGCGACAACTGTTTTATTGACTGTCGGGAATTTATTTACAAATATAAATGGCATGTCCCACGTGCAGTGGGAACCAAAGAAATGCGAAGCATGCCACAGGAACGTAACATGGATCTATCTCTATTGTTGTCTCGCTATACCAATTTTGGGTACATATGAACTTAACGAAACGGCCGCAAGAGCACCAAGACTGTGGCATGTAAACCATGCCGCTCATGACACGCATGTCATGATTCTAATGTTATGACCTGTCATTTACGTTCGTCATGCGGTAGTATTGTGGCACAGCAACTTTGGTATACACCCATTAATAAAACGCCTGGCATGTAAATCATGCCGCTCATGACATGCATGTTACGATTTTGATGTTCTTAGAACGTGTCACCCATGGTCGTCATATATTGCTGTCTCGCCATACCAATTTTGGTTTTTACCAAGTTAACGAAACGGCCGCAAGAGCACCAAGACCGTGGCACGTAAATCATGCCGCTTATGACATGCGTGTCATGATTTTTGTGTTAGGACGTGTGATTTATGTTCGGCATGCAGTCATGTTGTTACACACCAATTTTCATACACATCTCATTAACGAAACGGTGAGGAGAGCACGAAGTCGTAAGCGGCTTGGGAGATAGATATGCTCATATCGCCGAAGTTTGCTAAGAAATGCTTCTCATTTAGTACGTTGGGACTGCCTGATGCCACGAAGCACTGCTGCATGCTCGTTAATGAAGTGGGAGCTCAATCTGAGACGCGACAAACAGGATAGGCCCCTTCGAGCCCTTAATCCCGGCATTTTGCGAAGTGCTTTTTGGAAGTACCGCCGCTCTGAGAACTGAACGTGTGCGAGGCATTGAAAAGCGGCTGTTTCTAGGCGGTTTCCGCGCGGGTGGTCATGAAAAAATGGCTGGCCACGCAAAAAACTTAAGGATGCTGCACCGGCCAACAGTGACTTTCATCACTTAGGCCGACCATACTGCGGGTTCGCGCACGTACCTTTCTGTGCATGGGGGCGGGGAGAAGAAGCCTTCCCAGCCCTTTTTGTTGCCGAGCGGGCGGTGCTTTACTTGCCTTCGTAGAAAAAAAAAAGTCATTTCCGCCCTGGAGAAACCTCAGGCACACCTACAAAAAAGAAAAAGAAAAAAAAAACCAAGAGACGTCCGTGTCCTGCCCAGCATCGCGATACAAACGATACATTGTAAAAGTATTCCTCTAGTGAGGTACAAATACATTTTCCAATTTTATCTAGGTACAGAGCTACACATAGTCATAAATAATGAAGATAAACATCGCGATACTGCCGAGCCCTGCTTTTAAGAACTGTTGCTGCTGTATATTTTTTTAAAGGAAGTAACTGTAACGGTATTTACAGTTACAGTTACCGTGTAAAAAGTAACAGTGTTACAGTTACAAATTCCTCTAAATTAAAAGTAACTAGTTACTGTTGTTAGTTACTGAAAAAAGTAGCTAGTTACCGGTAACGCGTTACTAGTATCTAGTTACTGCCCAAGACTGAAAGAACCCCAGATGGTCGAAATTTCCGGAGACCTCCACTACGGCGTATATTATAACGTAGTGTGTTTTTGGAATGTTAAACCAGAGAACTCAATCAATCACATTTCTCAACGTCGCGCAGCACGCAAGTCCGTCCCAGAAATGTCGTTCGTCGACCAGAAACATCGCTTGTGTCAAGCATACTGATGCGCAGTGGGTAAGATGGATCGCGTCCATTTACCTTTGGCGTTGTATTAATGTAGGATGTCAGCGCTCTTCATAGATGAAAACCGTGCCGACAATATACTACTTAAGCAATAAATGACGCTTCACTTCGGCTGAGGGGTATACCAGCATTTCAAGATTAGAAGTTGTCCAGATTCGAAAGAGCAAGCGATATATTCGCTGTGTTTCAGAAAAATAAACTGGCAGTAAACGTTAGGGAGCATTTTTGTGTTTCGGCTTAAGGTAAGAACGAAAGAGCGCTATGGTGCCTGTCCTGAACACGTCTTGCGTGGATTTCCTCAATGCAGAACACCAGTTTAAGCATATGCTCCGACAGTATAGTGGCTGATGAAAAAAAAGACTGCAGTGAGCTTGGCCCCGTAGGACGACACCGAATGCCAAGAAGGATTAAACCTTTTCTTTAAAGCTACTTTGTCCAAGTCGTCGCAGGGGACTCAGGAGTGTGGGCGCTCTTGTTCAATTTTTTTTCTTCGTTAGGGCAAATACCCGCAGGGTGTCTACTGACGGAAAGGCGGCCTAGTTGGTTTGGATTCATACTGTAGATGCGCATACTGAACGACGACACGAACACAGAAAACACAGGACCAGCGCAGGCTATCAACTGAAGTTTATTCTTTACAAACACTTATGTACACGTATTCTAAAGAACATCGTCATGGTCGGTGCGCATGAACACACAGACGTGCATTTCCTCTCATATAGAAACTAAAATAATCTACAGTGCTCTTTCAAGCATATGTGGCTACAGGCTAGGGCGTACAGAATTTTTACATCTGAGACGAATCTGTAATTGCGATATCTGAAGGAGCGGACACATTACGAAGGATACAAAGATTGTGCGCGAAAAATTACGACCTGCCATAATCACATGGTGTGTGTGCTACTGCCTTCGGCAAAATACTCGTGGTGTCACGGCGGTGACCGTTTTACCTAAGATTAAGTCATTGGGCTGTCTAATTTGCATTGCTTGTGACAGAGTGGACATTCCAATATGCAGATGACGTTTGAACTAATGTAAGAAATGCTGAAGTTTGCATGATAGACAGAAGCACTGCACTTGCGAATGTGTTTAGAACTATTACATCTCAGAAGACAGTAAGTGATTACGCTGGGGGGATATTGAGGGTTTACCTTCGCGCGAACTCAAATGTCTCCAAAGTTTCTACTGCATGCAACACCCTAAGGTTCACCAGGCGGAACCTTCACTCGGCAAACAAGTCTGCTGAATTATTAGCCTATACGACACTGGTCCGTTCAGGAATGGAATATATACCTTTATTTTTGACTCGCACCAGTAATACCTGATTAAGAAACTCGAAGCAATTCAGACTAATGCAGCCCGCGTCATTGCTGAAGAGTACTCGAGAAATTCAGATTATAAGCTTGATAGCTCTTGGTCATTTTGACAAACATTATCGCTCCAGGTCGCGATCATCAGATGCCACATCTTGCCTACCTATCATGCCTTCCCGTGCCTTGAACATCCCTTTATTCCTGCACGCACCATCCACTTGAGCAGCTCCCCTTCCCTTTCTCGCATTATACAGTAGAACGAGCTACCTCGCAACATCGTCTCCTCCTTAGATCGCGAACATTTCTTCATTAAACTTAAAGACTACGCAAACAAAGCAAAGTGGCGCAACAGAGGACAAGGACGAGACGAGGGAACGGTTACACCCTCATCTCGCCCTTGTCCTGCACTGTAGAAAGAAAGATTACTCCCAGCGTTTTTTCTAGCGACCCCGCCACTCGTATTTAATTATACTCCGTACGGTCAAAGTAGTCTTTTACTCCGCAACGGTCGGAGTTGCTGCGTGATGCCTTGGGAGTATATATTTTTATTTTTTACTCCGTGCCTCACGGAGTTTTTCGGAGGCACATTGGGAGTATGTTGTATACCGTAATACTCCCTTGGGGTCGGAGTTCCTGCGTGGTGCCTTGGGAGTATGCGTTTTTATCTTTTTACTGCGTGCCTTACGGAGTTTTTCGGAGGCACATTGCGAGTATGTTGTACATCGTAATACTCCCTTGTGGTCGCAGTTCCTGCGAGGTTGGTCGGGAGTATTCTTTTCGTTTACGTATTCCGTGCCTGGCGGAGTTTTTCGGAGGCACAGTGGAAGTATATTGTATATCCTAATAGTCCCCTACGGTCGGAGTTCTTGCGCGTTTCGTCGCGAGTATATTTTTCTTTGCATACTCCGTGTTTGGCGGTTTTCAAGAGTCAAATTGGGCGTATATACATAAATTTGTGTACTCTGTGCGGGCAGAATTTTTGCTTGCTGCGGCTAGAGTATATTTTGTATATTTTCTCCGCCGTAGCCCCTTTCTTACTGCGCCCTGACCGTGTATTGTGTTAGGCATCAGGACTGTCTGTACATAATGGAATATTCATGACAGCACTTCCCTTCTGCGTTCCAGTGGTTTCATTAAAGAGCGCTTGAAGGTATGCATTCAAAAGAGCAATTGAGTTGTTATTTGGTTTATTCACAGCAAACTGCAGTCTGCGGTTGCAGATCAAGGAGTTGTTTTTAAAAAATGGCAGATCCCACGTACAGTGGGAATCGAGGAAATGCGAAGCACGCATCAGGAACGTAAAATGGATTTGTATTGTTTTCTGCCTATACCGAGTTTGGTACATATGAAGTTAACGAAACGGCCGCAAGAGCATCAAGACTGTTGCATGTAAACCACGCCGGTCATACACGCATGTCATGATTGTGATGTTATGGCCTGTCATTTACGTTCGCGATGCAGTCGTGTTGTGCCATAGCAATTTTTGTATACATCCCATTAACGAAACGCGTGGCATGTAAATCATGCCACTCATGATATGCATGTTAAGATTTTCACGTTATGACCTGTCATTTATGATCATCATGCAGTCTTGTTGTGCCATACCAATTTTCGTATGCATCCCATTAACGAGACGGCAGTATAGCGCCAGGACCGTGACATGTACATCATGTCGCTCATGACATGCATGTCATGATTTTCATGTTGTGACCTGTCATTTCTGATATTCATGCAGTCGTTTTGTGACATAGTAATTTTGGTATACATCCCAATAACGAAACGCATGGCATGTAAATCATGCAGCTCATGACATGCACGTGGTAATTTTCATGTTATGACCTGTCATTTATGTTCGTCGTGCCGTCGTGTTGTCGCATGCTAGTTTTCGTGTGCATCCCGTTAACAAAACGCGTGGCATGTAAATCATTTCGCTCATGACGTGCATGTCATGATTTTCATGTTGTGACCTGTCATTTATGTTCGTCATGCAGTCATGTGGTGTCATACCAATTTTCGTATACATCCCATTGACGAAACGGCCAGGAGAGTAGAGCGTGACATGTAAATAATGTCGCTCATGACATACATGTAATGATTTTCATGTTATGACCAGTCATTTATGTTCGTCATGCAGTCTTGTTGTGGCATGCAAATTTTCGTGTACATCCCATTAACGAAACGCGTTGCATGTAAATCATGTCGCTCATGACGTGCGTGTTATGATTTTCCTGTTGTGACCTGTCATTTATGTTCGCCATGTAGTCATGTTGTGGCATACCAATTTCCGTATACATCCCATTAATGAAACGGCCACGAGAGCACCAAGACCGTGACATGTAAATCATGTCGCTCATGACATGATTTACATGAAGAGCACCAGTGCAGAGGCAGCAGTATGTATGTCGCTCATGCATAGATGTCATGATTTTCATGTTATGACCTGTCGTTTATGTTCGTCATGCAGTCATGTTGTGGCATGCCAATTTTCGTATACATCCCATTAGCGAAACGGCCAGGATAGCCCTAAAACCGTGGCATGTAAATCGTGCCGCTCATGACGTGCACATCATGATTTTCACGTTATCCCCTGCCATTTATGTTCGCCAGGCAGTCCATTCCATTTTTCGCATACATCCCATTAGCGAAACGGCCAGAAGAGCACCAAGACCGTGGCATGTAAATCATGCCGCTCATGACATGCATGTAATGCTTGTCATGTTATTACCTGCCATTTATGTTCGTCAGGCAGTCATGTTGTGCCACACTTTTTTTGCATACATCCCATTAGCGAAACGGCCAGAAGAGCACCAAGACCGTGGCACGTAAATCGTGCCACTCATGAAATGCATATCATGATTTTCACGTTACGACTTGTCATTTAGGTTCCTCATGCAGTCATGTTGTGGCATAAGAATTTTCGTGAACATCCCATTAGCGAAACGGCCAGGAGAGCACAAAGTCGTAGGCGGATAGATAGATAGATAGATAGATAGATAGATAGATAGATAGATAGATAGATAGATAGATAGATAGATAGATAGATAGATAGATAGATAGATAGATAGATACGCTCAAAGTCGCCGAAGTTTGCTAAGAAATGCTTCGCACGTAAAAGGTACGGGGGAAACAGGAACACAGAAGGCGACCGATAACCAAAACGCAAGAAGGCAGATCGTGGGAAACGTGAAAACAACAGCAATCAAGTTTTAGGTGCAGTGGGCAAAAGAAAGCAGAACACACTACAGAGATGAGCTGCAACAACCACAGTAATAGTTAAACATAGGACAACGCATGTTCTGCAATATTCTAAATGGGAATGAAGGTTTTTAGAACAACATCAGTTCGTGTGAACAATTTCATTACTAATCCTATTTAGAAATAAACTAGAATGGGTGCTTTCTAACAATAAATCCCACGCTCGACATATTACAAAGGTAGGGCGCGCAATCGACTGAGCCAAAGTGATAGGAGAAGGAAAAGTCGAAAATCTGTATTTTTCCATTATATTATCGCCATTTCAAATAACTACAGGAAAAAGGAGTTTAAAAACGTTCAAAAGTTTTCAAACACTCAAAAAAGTTGCACGCTCACCAGTGTGAAAAAATCTCTGCTCTAGGGAAGAAGTCAAACTTTTACGAAAAAAATAGAGAAAGGCACTTGTACATCAAGAATAGGGGTTTCCGTATATCGGAATGTTTAGAATATTCTTGAATATCGCATGTCTAGACAACATTGCATTTTGTGCTGATAGTTTAACGCTTTTTCTCAAGAAAAATTTGTGTACTAAATGTTATTATTGCGGAAGAGGCATTTTTCTTTTGATAACTGACATTTATTCCATATATGAAATTTGATATTTTTACACGATTCGTATTCGGAAAATTTGGTCTTCGCACACACCTAATAAAAAATTTTTGACATTTCACACATAATACGGACGTTTCATGTCTCATCTGCATAAACCAAAAAGCAACGTAACAATTAAAGTTTGGGAAGAATAATGGTCTAAATACAGCTGAAAAGGTTGTTTCACAAAATGTGTCCAAAAACATTTTGAACACAGATAAACATCTGCAGAATCTTTGCGGTCTTCGTTCATGGCGGCACGCACGATGTGAATGGTGTTAAAATGTTAACGGTAATTAACAACATTAGAATGATTAGAGTTCAAACAATAACAGCCAGACACTCAAACTTAATGGAAAGATGCATGTTACTTATACGGGAATTCGATATCCGTTGTAGTATCTGTAAAATGGCGCCACTTTCGGAATGCTGCAGCGCGATGAAATCGGGCTTATTTCTCTCAGGAAACCAAAACTGTATGGTCAAAAAGCGCTGTTGCCACGCGCTGTTAAAACTGTGCGACATTGCTGCTGCCCTTACTTTGCCGCGCAACAGTGAACCAGTGTCGTTGTAAAGCGGCTATTCTGGCAAGCGTGATCAGGCGCAGCAACGAAACAATAAATATTGCCGCTTGATAACGCTTTCCTATCCTTGCTCACGGGCAATGCGAGGAAAACTACTATATATCACAGTGGGTACTTCCACATGTAGCTGACTCTGCACTCTTACACCATTCAGTTTGTTTCTTGCGTGAAATTAGATTTTTATCCATGTGTAGAGATTAGCAGCGTCGTGCTTTAGCAATTATGTTTCGCGCAGACTCCCAGTATAAGTAAACTCCATTTTCAGTTAAGTTTGTTATACTCTTCGGTTTCAGTCCTACCGTATTGCAGTGCGCGGTGCCGTGTAAGTAGCAATTCCGCAAGAACTACGCGAATATCCAGTTTTTCTGTGTATATAAGATCTTCGCACACATTTCTCAAGACGTCTTTTATATAATCACACAGATACGATGAATGTATGGCAAAGGTAACTCGACGCGCAGCTCATAAAACAATGTAAGTTGCCGCTGTCTTGTATGACTGCTTATTCGTATGTACAGAAATCACAAGATCAAATTCGGTCCCTGCACAACACCGGCACACAATTTCAGTTGCCTCGACGCTTGTCACTGTAGATTATAACCTTCGTTTGACGTTCATCGGTGCTTGTATTATCCACTGAATAGGCGAAACGACTTCAATTTTCGTAACATGGCAAAAGCTTTTGCCAGCTTCGCAAAGGTCTCGCGTCCGTTCGACGTGGTGGCTTGTCCCGGCGTGGTGTGAATTCTGGCTCTCGAAGCGCTCACGTCGGTGGGGCTGCAATGTCGCTCCTCCAGTGGCCAAGGAAAAGCCGTCGAGCAATGCAGGGGAGGCTTTGCGGCATTAAATGTGGATTTTTCATCACCGTCCATGTGGGTATCATCAGGGAAGTGCGCCGTTATAGTTCCTAGGGAGTTTGATGTCGGCATGTGCCTCATATACCCTCATCGACTGCGATGGGTGGGGGTATATTGTTACGTACAAACAAGGCTATGTACAACTGTATTTACAAGCACTGCCGTAACTGTGCACAACAAGAAGAGCCCGCGTTAGGTTGTCACTTCGTCGTCGTCTTCTCTGGCCCAACCACGAAACAGCTCGTATTCGCATATCTGCCGTAGTATGACCCCCAGAGGTAGAAGCTCCGTCTCGGAGCGGCTAAAAGGTGTCGTCAGAAGTATGGTGGTAAGGCTTCAACCATGAGACATGAACGACGTCTCTGGATGAGTTGTGATCGGCCTGCGTGGACGAGACGGGAGCAATTTCGTACGTGACAGGAGTCACGTGGCGCGACACGCGGTACGGTCCAGCACATCTGGAAAGGAGCTTTTCGGATAGTCCCACACGGCGGCATGGAGTTTAGAGGAGCACAAGTTGACCAGGCGGAAAATATGGCTCGCGATGTCGAGCATCGTTGCGACTCTGCTGACTGCTTTGTGGCGCCATAAGCCGAACACGGGCAAGCTGGCGAGCGTGATCTGACCGCGCTATGGCTTCATGGGCATATTCAGTGGTAGCAGCGCCTGACGGAGGGAGCATGGTATCTAGAGGTAACGCCGGCTCTCGTCCGTACAACAGGTAAAACGCCGAAAATCCAGCAGTATCATGACGAGAGGAGTTGTACGAAAATTTGATGTAAGGAAGCACGACGTCCCAGTCGCGATGATCATCGGAAACGTACATAGCCAGCATGTCTGTAATGGTGCGATTTAAGCGCTCGGTGACACCGTTGTTTTGGGGTTGGTACGAAGTGGTCAGTTTGTGTTGAGTGGAACAAGAACAGAGGATGTCCGCGATTACCTGGGACAAAAGATCACGGCCATGGTCAGTAAGTAGCTGTCGCCGAGCGCCGTGAAGGAGGATCACGTCACGTACGTTACAGGAAATCCGCAGCGTCAGTTGCCCAAATGGACGGTAGTGCGCGAGCGATCGCATAGCGCGTGGCGTAATCTGTCGCCACCGCTACCCACTTGTTTCCAGAGGCTGATATTGGGAAATGGCTTAGAAGGTCGAGTCCGACACGAAAGAACGATTCTGCGGGGATGTCAATTGACTGAAGGCTACCGGCAGATGGAAGGGGAGGCCGTTTGCGACGCTGACACGATTCGCAGGCAGCCACGTAACGCCAGGCAGAGCGTGCGAGTCCCGGCCAAAAAAAAAAAAAAAAAACGGCGACCGACGCGATCGTACGTGCGGGGTACACCGAGGTGTCCGGCAGTGGGTGCGTCATGAAGTTCTTTGAGTATACTCCGGCGTAGGCGTTTAGGTACGACTACGAGTAGGTCAGGTCCTTCGGGGCGAAGATTACGGTGGTACAGGACGCCATTCCGGATGAGAGATCGCCTGACGGAGGCATCATTGGGCGATGCTTTTATGTGTTCGATGGTCACTCGCAAGGAAGGGTCGTGATTTTGTTCGTCCCCAAGGTTAGCCCGGTCGGACACTGACAAAAAGCAATATTGCTACGGCAATAGACGGAGCAATATTTTTTGGCTATGGGAGTTTGTCGGGAGCGTATACGTGCAGGACCTCTCAGCTGGGTATGTTTCCATTTGCAGTGTGTGTTCCGCCACATTAAGTATTCACCAACTAGCCCAGCAACAAGTTCTATTAATGACCACTTTAACGCACAAGCGTACGTTTGTCCTTCCGGGCATAATGGTTCTTTTTTCACGTTTGTGTTAGTTGCATTTGTTTAGTTGTACTTAGCTACATTTCGTTGAATATTGTTTGAGTAACATTAGTCGTATTTCTTTGAACACCTTTTGTACTCGTTTTTCCTTTTGTTAGCGGCATTTAGTGGAAGTTAGTTGAGCCTTGAATTATTTGTATAAGGTTATATTTACCTGTATTCTTGTTCTAGACGTTTGGATATGTTACCTAAGTATTTACTACCATTTTAATTATGCACTCCGTGACCGTTACCGTTGTACTTGTACCTAGTATCTAGTAGATTCTTGTATTAGCCGTACTTAGCAGGTCACTTGTTCTACCTCTATGTTTTATACATTTATTGAGTAATGTGCACCTGTTACAGTAGTATTTCTTTGTAACTCCCCTGTGTAATGACATGCTTGGCCTTTATGGTACTTGGAATAAAAATATAAAAAAATAAAAAAATAAAAAGTATATCGAGAGAAGATTTACTACGGTGCTTGTGGCTTTTTAGTATCGGATAGTCCCTACGGAGAACGCTTATACGTTCAGAAGCACAGTGGAGTACTTTCTTAGGAATGCTTTCGGCTGGTTATTCTGTGCTTTGGCGTCTATCGTTTCTAGTGCTCGTTTCCTATCTAGTTTGCAGAAATCTTTGAATGCCTTGTGAAGCACGTCCTGTGGGTGATTTCCTTCAGCTACGGTTACTTAACTGGTCAACATAACCCATGTCATAGCTGAAAATCCGTCTTACGCGACTTGGCTGTCCCATAAATATTCCTTGTTCTCAGTGTCGCGCGTGGTGACTAGTGTGTTCGAGGTAGTTCTGGCTGTCTGTTGGCCTTGTGTGTTCTGTAGAGCGTCACCTTTACTGTTCCTTCTTCATGGCTACTGCCATGTTCACGATGTCAGTTTTTACTATAGAA
>JABSTT010001954.1:0-32908 GCA_013339685.2 Hyalomma asiaticum
GGGTTTTTAGCAAATTTCGTCTCGACCAGAAATGTGAATAAAAGCGTTTTCTCGCATCGGATAATATTCTTCTACACACTGCGCGTGTTCCTGATTAATAATACGGTGCTAATTATTTTCCGAAAATGGCCATCGAAGGTAAGTCTATAGTCTTGGGTTTTTAGCAAAATTTCGTCTCGACCAGAAATGTGAATAAAAGCGTTTTCTCGCATCGGATAACTATTCTTCTACACACTGCGCGTGTTCCTGATTAATAATACGGTGCTAATTATTTTCCGAAAATGGCCATCGAAGGTAAGTCTATAGTCTTGGGTTTTTAGCAAAATTTCGTCTCGACCAGAAATGTGAATAAAAGCGTTTTCTCGCATCGGATAATATTCTTCTACACACTGCGCGTGTTCCTGATTAATAATACGGTGCTAATTATTTTCCGAAAATGGCCATCGAAGGTAAGTCTATAGTCTTGGGTTTTTAGCAAAATTTCGTCTCGACCAGAAATGTGAATAAAAGCGTTTTCTCGCATCGGAAACATTCTTATACACAACTGCAGCGTGTTCTGATTAATAATATGGTGCTAATATTTTCGGAACATGGCATCGAAGCGAAGTCTCTAGTCTTGGGTTTTTAGCAAAATTTCGTCTCGACCAGAAATGTGAATAAAAGCGTTTTCTCGCATCGGAGCAACATTCTTCTACACACTGCACGTGTTCCTGATTAATACATACGGTGCTAATTATTTTCCGCAAATGGCCATCGAAGGCTAAGTCTAGAGTCTTGGGTTTTAGCAAAATTCGTCTCGACCAGAAATGTGAATAAAAGCGTTTTCTCGCATCTGGATAACATTCTTCACACACTGCACGTGTTCCTGATTAATAATACCGTGCTAATTATTTTCCGAAAATGGCCATCGAAGGCTAAGTCTATAGTCTTGGTTTTAAGCAAAATTTCGTCTCGACCAGAAATGTGAATAAAGCGTTTTCTCGCATCGGACCAACATTCTTCTACACACTGCCCGGTTCCTGATTAATAATACGGTGCTAATTATTTTCCGAAAATGGCCATCGAAGGTAAGTCTATAGTCTTGGGTTTTTAGCAAAATTTCGTCTCGACCAGAAATGTGAATAAAAGCGTTTTCTCGCATCGGATAATATTCTTCTACACACTGCGCGTGTTCCTGATTAATAATACGGTGCTAATTATTTTCCGAAAATGGCCATCGAAGGTAAGTCTATAGTCTTGGGTTTTTAGCAAAATTTCGTCTCGACCAGAAATGTGAATAAAAGCGTTTTCTCGCATCGGATAATATTCTTCTACACACTGCGCGTGTTCCTGATTAATAATACGGTGCTAATTATTTTCCGAAAATGGCCATCGAAGGTAAGTCTATAGTCTTGGGTTTTTAGCAAAATTTCGTCTCGACCAGAAATGTGAATAAAGTGTTTTCTCGCATCGAATAATATTCTTCTACACACTGCGCGTGTTCCTGATTAATAATACGGTGCTAATTATTTTCCGAAAATGGCCATCGAAGGTAAGTCTATAGTCTTGGGTTTTTAGCAAAATTTCGTCTCGACCAGAAATGTGAATAAAAGCGTTTTCTCGCATCGGATAACATTCTTCTACACACTGCGCGTGTTCCTGATTAATAATACGGTGCTAATTATTTTCCGAAAATGGCCATCGAAGGTAAGTCTATAGTCTTGGGTTTTTAGCAAAATTTCGTCTCGACCAGAAATGTGAATAAAAGCGTTTTCTCGCATCGGATAACATTCTTCTACACACTGCGCGTGTTCCTGATTAATAATACGGTGCTAATTATTTTCCGAAAATGGCCATCGAAGGTAAGTCTATAGTCTTGGGTTTTTAGCAAAATTTCGTCTCGACCAGAAATGTGAATAAAAGCGTTTTCTCGCATCGGATAACATTCTTCTACACACTGCGCGTGTTCCTGATTAATAATACGGTGCTAATTATTTTCCGAAAATGGCCATCGAAGGTAAGTCTATAGTCTTGGGTTTTTAGCAAAATTTCGTCTCGACCAGAAATGTGAATAAAGTGTTTTCTCGCATCGGATAATATTCTTCTACACACTGCGCGTGTTCCTGATTAATAATACGGTGCTAATTATTTTCCGAAAATGGCCATCGAAGGTAAGTCTATAGTCTTGGGTTTTTAGCAAAATTTCGTCTCGACCAGAAATGTGAATAAAAGCGTTTTCTCGCATCGGATAATATTCTTCTACACACTGCGCGTGTTCCTGATTAATAATACGGTGCTAATTATTTTCCGAAAATGGCCATCGAAGGTAAGTCTATAGTCTTGGGTTTTTAGCAAAATTTCGTCTCGACCAGAAATGTGAATAAAAGCGTTTTCTCGCATCGGATAATATTCTTCTACACACTGCGCGTGTTCCTGATTAATAATACGGTGCTAATTATTTTCCGAAAATGGCCATCGAAGGTAAGTCTATAGTCTTGGGTTTTTAGCAAAATTTCGTCTCGACCAGAAATGTGAATAAAAGCGTTTTCTCGCATCGGATAACATTCTTCTACACACTGCGCGTGTTCCTGATTAATAATACGGTGCTAATTATTTTCCGAAAATGGCCATCGAAGGTAAGTCTATAGTCTTGGGTTTTTAGCAAAATTTCGTCTCGACCAGAAATGTGAATAAAAGCGTTTTCTCGCATCGGATAACATTCTTCTACACACTGCGCGTGTTCCTGATTAATAATACGGTGCTAATTATTTTCCGAAAATGGCCATCGAAGGTAAGTCTATAGTCTTGGGTTTTTAGCAAAATTTCGTCTCGACCAGAAATGTGAATAAAAGCGTTTTCTCGCATCGGATAACATTCTTCTACACACTGCGCGTGTTCCTGATTAATAATACGGTGCTAATTATTTTCCGAAAATGGCCATCGAAGGTAAGTCTATAGTCTTGGGTTTTTAGCAAAATTTCGTCTCGACCAGAAATGTGAATAAAAGCGTTTTCTCGCATCGGATAACATTCTTCTACACACTGCGCGTGTTCCTGATTAATAATACGGTGCTAATTATTTTCCGAAAATGGCCATCGAAGGTAAGTCTATAGTCTTGGGTTTTTAGCAAAATTTCGTCTCGACCAGAAATGTGAATAAAAGCGTTTTCTCGCATCGGATAACATTCTTCTACACACTGCGCGTGTTCCTGATTAATAATACGGTGCTAATTATTTTCCGAAAATGGCCATCGAAGGTAAGTCTATAGTCTTGGGTTTTTAGCAAAATTTCGTCTCGACCAGAAATGTGAATAAAAGCGTTTTCTCGCATCGGATAACATTCTTCTACACACTGCGCGTGTTCCTGATTAATAATACGGTGCTAATTATTTTCCGAAAATGGCCATCGAAGGTAAGTCTATAGTCTTGGGTTTTTAGCAAAATTTCGTCTCGACCAGAAATGTGAATAAAAGCGTTTTCTCGCATCGGATAACATTCTTCTACACACTGCGCGTGTTCCTGATTAATAATACGGTGCTAATTATTTTCCGAAAATGGCCATCGAAGGTAAGTCTATAGTCTTGGGTTTTTAGCAAAATTTCGTCTCGACCAGAAATGTGAATAAAAGCGTTTTCTCGCATCGGATAACATTCTTCTACACACTGCGCGTGTTCCTGATTAATAATACGGTGCTAATTATTTTCCGAAAATGGCCATCGAAGGTAAGTCTATAGTCTTGGGTTTTTAGCAAAATTTCGTCTCGACCAGAAATGTGAATAAAGCGTTTTCTCGCATCGGATAACATTCTTCTACACACTGCGCGTGTTCCTGATTAATAATACGGTGCTAATTATTTTCCGAAAATGGCCATCGAAGGTAAGTCTATAGTCTTGGGTTTTTAGCAAAATTTCGTCTCGACCAGAAATGTGAATAAAAGCGTTTTCTCGCATCGGATAACTATTCTTCTACACACTGCGCGTGTTCCTGATTAATAATACGGTGCTAATTATTTTCCGAAAATGGCCATCGAAGGTAAGTCTATAGTCTTGGGTTTTTAGCAAAATTTCGTCTCGACCAGAAATGTGAATAAAAGCGTTTTCTCGCATCGGATAATATTCTTCTACACACTGCGCGTGTTCCTGATTAATAATACGGTGCTAATTATTTTCCGAAAATGGCCATCGAAGGTAAGTCTATAGTCTTGGGTTTTTAGCAAAATTTCGTCTCGACCAGAAATGTGAATAAAAGCGTTTTCTCGCATCGGATAACATTCTTCTACACACTGCGCGTGTTCCTGATTAATAATACGGTGCTAATTATTTTCCGAAAATGGCCATCGAAGGTAAGTCTATAGTCTTGGGTTTTTAGCAAAATTTCGTCTCGACCAGAAATGTGAATAAAAGCGTTTTCTCGCATCGGATAACATTCTTCTACACACTGCGCGTGTTCCTGATTAATAATACGGTGCTAATTATTTTCCGAAAATGGCCATCGAAGGTAAGTCTATAGTCTTGGGTTTTTAGCAAAATTTCGTCTCGACCAGAAATGTGAATAAAAGCGTTTTCTCGCATCGGATAATATTCTTCTACACACTGCGCGTGTTCCTGATTAATAATACGGTGCTAATTATTTTCCGAAAATGGCCATCGAAGGTAAGTCTATAGTCTTGGGTTTTTAGCAAAATTTCGTCTCGACCAGAAATGTGAATAAAAGCGTTTTCTCGCATCGGATAATATTCTTCTACACACTGCGCGTGTTCCTGATTAATAATACGGTGCTAATTATTTTCCGAAAATGGCCATCGAAGGTAAGTCTATAGTCTTGGGTTTTTAGCAAAATTTCGTCTCGACCAGAAATGTGAATAAAAGCGTTTTCTCGCATCGGATAACATTCTTCTACACACTGCGCGTGTTCCTGATTAATAATACGGTGCTAATTATTTTCCGAAAATGGCCATCGAAGGTAAGTCTATAGTCTTGGGTTTTAGCAAAATTTCGTCTCGACCAGAAATGTGAATAAAAGCGTTTTCTCGCATCGGATAATATTCTTCTACACACTGCGCGTGTTCCTGATTAATAATACGGTGCTAATTATTTTCCGAAAATGGCCATCGAAGGTAAGTCTATAGTCTTGGGTTTTTAGCAAAATTTCGTCTCGACCAGAAATGTGAATAAAAGCGTTTTCTCGCATCGGATAACATTCTTCTACACACTGCGCGTGTTCCTGATTAATAATACGGTGCTAATTATTTTCCGAAAATGGCCATCGAAGGTAAGTCTATAGTCTTGGGTTTTTAGCAAAATTTCGTCTCGACCAGAAATGTGAATAAAAGCGTTTTCTCGCATCGGATAATATTCTTCTACACACTGCGCGTGTTCCTGATTAATAATACGGTGCTAATTATTTTCCGAAAATGGCCATCGAAGGTAAGTCTATAGTCTTGGGTTTTTAGCAAAATTTCGTCTCGACCAGAAATGTGAATAAAAGCGTTTTCTCGCATCGGATAACATTCTTCTACACACTGCGCGTGTTCCTGATTAATAATACGGTGCTAATTATTTTCCGAAAATGGCCATCGAAGGTAAGTCTATAGTCTTGGGTTTTTAGCAAAATTTCGTCTCGACCAGAAATGTGAATAAAAGCGTTTTCTCGCATCGGATAATATTCTTCTACACACTGCGCGTGTTCCTGATTAATAATACGGTGCTAATTATTTTCCGAAAATGGCCATCGAAGGTAAGTCTATAGTCTTGGGTTTTTAGCAAAATTTCGTCTCGACCAGAAATGTGAATAAAAGCGTTTTCTCGCATCGGATAACATTCTTCTACACACTGCGCGTGTTCCTGATTAATAATACGGTGCTAATTATTTTCCGAAAATGGCCATCGAAGGTAAGTCTATAGTCTTGGGTTTTTAGCAAAATTTCGTCTCGACCAGAAATGTGAATAAAAGCGTTTTCTCGCATCGGATAACATTCTTCTACACACTGCGCGTGTTCCTGATTAATAATACGGTGCTAATTATTTTCCGAAAATGGCCATCGAAGGTAAGTCTATAGTCTTGGGTTTTTAGCAAAATTTCGTCTCGACCAGAAATGTGAATAAAAGCGTTTTCTCGCATCGGATAACATTCTTCTACACACTGCGCGTGTTCCTGATTAATAATACGGTGCTAATTATTTTCCGAAAATGGCCATCGAAGGTAAGTCTATAGTCTTGGGTTTTTAGCAAAATTTCGTCTCGACCAGAAATGTGAATAAAAGCGTTTTCTCGCATCGGATAATATTCTTCTACACACTGCGCGTGTTCCTGATTAATAATACGGTGCTAATTATTTTCCGAAAATGGCCATCGAAGGTAAGTCTATAGTCTTGGGTTTTAGCAAAATTTCGTCTCGACCAGAAATGTGAATAAAAGCGTTTTCTCGCATCGGATAACATTCTTCTACACACTGCGCGTGTTCCTGATTAATAATACGGTGCTAATTATTTTCCGAAAATGGCCATCGAAGGTAAGTCTATAGTCTTGGGTTTTTAGCAAAATTTCGTCTCGACCAGAAATGTGAATAAAAGCGTTTTCTCGCATCGGATAACATTCTTCTACACACTGCGCGTGTTCCTGATTAATAATACGGTGCTAATTATTTTCCGAAAATGGCCATCGAAGGTAAGTCTATAGTCTTGGGTTTTTAGCAAAATTTCGTCTCGACCAGAAATGTGAATAAAAGCGTTTTCTCGCATCGGATAATATTCTTCTACACACTGCGCGTGTTCCTGATTAATAATACGGTGCTAATTATTTTCCGAAAATGGCCATCGAAGGTAAGTCTATAGTCTTGGGTTTTTAGCAAAATTTCGTCTCGACCAGAAATGTGAATAAAAGCGTTTTCTCGCATCGGATAACATTCTTCTACACACTGCGCGTGTTCCTGATTAATAATACGGTGCTAATTATTTTCCGAAAATGGCCATCGAAGGTAAGTCTATAGTCTTGGGTTTTTAGCAAAATTTCGTCTCGACCAGAAATGTGAATAAAAGCGTTTTCTCGCATCGGATAACATTCTTCTACACACTGCGCGTGTTCCTGATTAATAATACGGTGCTAATTATTTTCCGAAAATGGCCATCGAAGGTAAGTCTATAGTCTTGGGTTTTTAGCAAAATTTCGTCTCGACCAGAAATGTGAATAAAAGCGTTTTCTCGCATCGGATAATATTCTTCTACACACTGCGCGTGTTCCTGATTAATAATACGGTGCTAATTATTTTCCGAAAATGGCCATCGAAGGTAAGTCTATAGTCTTGGGTTTTTAGCAAAATTTCGTCTCGACCAGAAATGTGAATAAAAGCGTTTTCTCGCATCGGATAACATTCTTCTACACACTGCGCGTGTTCCTGATTAATAATACGGTGCTAATTATTTTCCGAAAATGGCCATCGAAGGTAAGTCTATAGTCTTGGGTTTTTAGCAAAATTTCGTCTCGACCAGAAATGTGAATAAAAGCGTTTTCTCGCATCGGATAACTATTCTTCTACACACTGCGCGTGTTCCTGATTAATAATACGGTGCTAATTATTTTCCGAAAATGGCCATCGAAGGTAAGTCTATAGTCTTGGGTTTTTAGCAAAATTTCGTCTCGACCAGAAATGTGAATAAAAGCGTTTTCTCGCATCGGATAACATTCTTCTACACACTGCGCGTGTTCCTGATTAATAATACGGTGCTAATTATTTTCCGAAAATGGCCATCGAAGGTAAGTCTATAGTCTTGGGTTTTTAGCAAAATTTCGTCTCGACCAGAAATGTGAATAAAAGCGTTTTCTCGCATCGGATAACATTCTTCTACACACTGCGCGTGTTCCTGATTAATAATACGGTGCTAATTATTTTCCGAAAATGGCCATCGAAGGTAAGTCTATAGTCTTGGGTTTTTAGCAAAATTTCGTCTCGACCAGAAATGTGAATAAAAGCGTTTTCTCGCATCGGATAATATTCTTCTACACACTGCACTGCGCGTGTTCCTGATTAATAATACGATGCTAATTATTTTCCGAAAATGGCCATCGAAGGTAAGTCTATAGTCTTGGGTTTTTAGCAAAATTTCGTCTCGACCAGAAATGTGAATAAAGCGTTTTCTCGCATCGGATAACATTCTTCTACACACTGCGCGTGTTCCTGATTAATAATACGGTGCTAATTATTTTCCGAAAATGGCCATCGAAGGTAAGTCTATAGTCTTGGGTTTTTAGCAAAATTTCGTCTCGACCAGAAATGTGAATAAAAGCGTTTTCCTCGCATCGGATAACATTCTTCTACACACTGCGCGTGTTCCTGATTAATAATACGGTGCTAATTATTTTCCGAAAATGGCCATCGAAGGTAAGTCTATAGTCTTGGGTTTTAGCAAAATTTCGTCTCGACCAGAAATGTGAATAAAAGCGTTTTCTCGCATCGGATAATATTCTTCTACACACTGCGCGTGTTCCTGATTAATAATACGGTGCTAATTATTTTCCGAAAACGGCCATCGAAGGTAAGGCTATTATAGTCTTGGGTTTTTAGCAAACGTCGTCTCGACCAGAAACGTGAATAAAAGCGTTTTCTCGCATCGGATAACATTCTTCTACACACTGCGCGTGTTCCTGATTAATAATACGGTGCTAATTATTTTCCGAAAATGGCCATCGAAGGTAAGTCTATAGTCTTGGGTTTTTAGCAAAATTTCGTCTCGACCAGAAATGTGAATAAAAGCGTTTTCTCGCATCGGATAATATTCTTCTACACACTGCGCGTGTTCCTGATTAATAATACGGTGCTAATTATTTTCCGAAAATGGCCATCGAAGGTAAGTCTATAGTCTTGGGTTTTTAGCAAAATTTCGTCTCGACCAGAAATGTGAATAAAAGCGTTTTCTCGCATCGGATAACATTCTTCTACACACTGCGCGTGTTCCTGATTAATAATACGGTGCTAATTATTTTCCGAAAATGGCCATCGAAGGTAAGTCTATAGTCTTGGGTTTTTAGCAAAATTTCGTCTCGACCAGAAATGTGAATAAAAGCGTTTTCTCGCATCGGATAACATTCTTCTACACACTGCGCGTGTTCCTGATTAATAATACGGTGCTAATTATTTTCCGAAAATGGCCATCGAAGGTAAGTCTATAGTCTTGGGTTTTTAGCAAAATTTCGTCTCGACCAGAAATGTGAATAAAAGCGTTTTCTCGCATCGGATAACATTCTTCTACACACTGCGCGTGTTCCTGATTAATAATACGGTGCTAATTATTTTCCGAAAATGGCCATCGAAGGTAAGTCTATAGTCTTGGGTTTTTAGCAAAATTTCGTCTCGACCAGAAATGTGAATAAAAGCGTTTTCTCGCATCGGATAACATTCTTCTACACACTGCGCGTGTTCCTGATTAATAATACGGTGCTAATTATTTTCCGAAAATGGCCATCGAAGGTAAGTCTATAGTCTTGGGTTTTTAGCAAAATTTCGTCTCGACCAGAAATGTGAATAAAAGCGTTTTCTCGCATCGGATAACATTCTTCTACACACTGCGCGTGTTCCTGATTAATAATACGGTGCTAATTATTTTCCGAAAATGGCCATCGAAGGTAAGTCTATAGTCTTGGGTTTTTAGCAAAATTTCGTCTCGACCAGAAATGTGAATAAAAGCGTTTTCTCGCATCGGATAACATTCTTCTACACACTGCGCGTGTTCCTGATTAATAATACGGTGCTAATTATTTTCCGAAAATGGCCATCGAAGGTAAGTCTATAGTCTTGGGTTTTTAGCAAAATTTCGTCTCGACCAGAAATGTGAATAAAAGCGTTTTCTCGCATCGGATAACATTCTTCTACACACTGCGCGTGTTCCTGATTAATAATACGGTGCTAATTATTTTCCGAAAATGGCCATCGAAGGTAAGTCTATAGTCTTGGGTTTTTAGCAAAATTTCGTCTCGACCAGAAATGTGAATAAAAGCGTTTTCTCGCATCGGATAACATTCTTCTACACACTGCGCGTGTTCCTGATTAATAATACGGTGCTAATTATTTTCCGAAAATGGCCATCGAAGGTAAGTCTATAGTCTTGGGTTTTTAGCAAAATTTCGTCTCGACCAGAAATGTGAATAAAAGCGTTTTCTCGCATCGGATAATATTCTTCTACACACTGCGCGTGTTCCTGATTAATAATACGGTGCTAATTATTTTCCGAAAATGGCCATCGAAGGTAAGTCTATAGTCTTGGGTTTTTAGCAAAATTTCGTCTCGACCAGAAATGTGAATAAAAGCGTTTTCTCGCATCGGATAACTATTCTTCTACACACTGCGCGTGTTCCTGATTAATAATACGGTGCTAATTATTTTCCGAAAATGGCCATCGAAGGTAAGTCTATAGTCTTGGGTTTTTAGCAAAATTTCGTCTCGACCAGAAATGTGAATAAAAGCGTTTTCTCGCATCGGATAACATTCTTCTACACACTGCGCGTGTTCCTGATTAATAATACGTGCTAATTATTTTCCGAAAATGGCCATCGAAGGTAAGTCTATAGTCTTGGGTTTTTAGCAAAATTTCGTCTCGACCAGAAATGTGAATAAAAGCGTTTTCTCGCATCGGATAACATTCTTCTACACACTGCGCGTGTTCCTGATTAATAATACGGTGCTAATTATTTTCCGAAAATGGCCATCGAAGGTAAGTCTATAGTCTTGGGTTTTTAGCAAAATTTCGTCTCGACCAGAAATGTGAATAAAAGCGTTTTCTCGCATCGGAGAACATTCTTCTACACACTGCGCGTGTTCCTGATTAATAATACGGTGCTAATTATTTTCCGAAAATGGCCATCGAAGGTAAGTCTATAGTCTTGGGTTTTTAGCAAAATTTCGTCTCGACCAGAAATGTGAATAAAAGCGTTTTCTCGCATCGGATAACATTCTTCTACACACTGCGCGTGTTCCTGATTAATAATACGGTGCTAATTATTTTCCGAAAATGGCCATCGAAGGTAAGTCTATAGTCTTGGGTTTTTAGCAAAATTTCGTCTCGACCAGAAATGTGAATAAAAGCGTTTTCTCGCATCGGATAACATTCTTCTACACACTGCGCGTGTTCCTGATTAATAATACGGTGCTAATTATTTTCCGAAAATGGCCATCGAAGGTAAGTCTATAGTCTTGGGTTTTTAGCAAAATTTCGTCTCGACCAGAAATGTGAATAAAAGCGTTTTCTCGCATCGGATAACATTCTTCTACACACTGCGCGTGTTCCTGATTAATAATACGGTGCTAATTATTTTCCGAAAATGGCCATCGAAGGTAAGTCTATAGTCTTGGGTTTTTAGCAAAATTTCGTCTCGACCAGAAATGTGAATAAAAGCGTTTTCTCGCATCGGATAACATTCTTCTACACACTGCGCGTGTTCCTGATTAATAATACGGTGCTAATTATTTTCCGAAAATGGCCATCGAAGGTAAGTCTATAGTCTTGGGTTTTTAGCAAAATTTCGTCTCGACCAGAAATGTGAATAAAGTGTTTTCTCGCATCGGATAATATTCTTCTACACACTGCGCGTGTTCCTGATTAATAATACGGTGCTAATTATTTTCCGAAAATGGCCATCGAAGGTAAGTCTATAGTCTTGGGTTTTTAGCAAAATTTCGTCTCGACCAGAAATGTGAATAAAAGCGTTTTCTCGCATCGGATAATATTCTTCTACACACTGCGCGTGTTCCTGATTAATAATACGATGCTAATTATTTTCCGAAAATGGCCATCGAAGGTAAGTCTATAGTCTTGGGTTTTTAGCAAAATTTCGTCTCGACCAGAAATGTGAATAAAAGCGTTTTCTCGCATCGGATAATATTCTTCTACACACTGCGCGTGTTCCTGATTAATAATACGGTGCTAATTATTTTCCGAAAATGGCCATCGAAGGTAAGTCTATAGTCTTGGGTTTTTAGCAAAATTTCGTCTCGACCAGAAATGTGAATAAAAGCGTTTTCTCGCATCGGATAACTATTCTTCTACACACTGCGCGTGTTCCTGATTAATAATACGGTGCTAATTATTTTCCGAAAATGGCCATCGAAGGTAAGTCTATAGTCTTGGGTTTTTAGCAAAATTTCGTCTCGACCAGAAATGTGAATAAAAGCGTTTTCTCGCATCGGATAACATTCTTCTACACACTGCGCGTGTTCCTGATTAATAATACGGTGCTAATTATTTTCCGAAAATGGCCATCGAAGGTAAGTCTATAGTCTTGGGTTTTTAGCAAAATTTCGTCTCGACCAGAAATGTGAATAAAAGCGTTTTCTCGCATCGGATAACATTCTTCTACACACTGCGCGTGTTCCTGATTAATAATACGGTGCTAATTATTTTCCGAAAATGGCCATCGAAGGTAAGTCTATAGTCTTGGGTTTTTAGCAAAATTTCGTCTCGACCAGAAATGTGAATAAAAGCGTTTTCTCGCATCGGATAATATTCTTCTACACACTGCGCGTGTTCCTGATTAATAATACGATGCTAATTATTTTCCGAAAATGGCCATCGAAGGTAAGTCTATAGTCTTGGGTTTTTAGCAAAATTTCGTCTCGACCAGAAATGTGAATAAAAGCGTTTTCTCGCATCGGATAATATTCTTCTACACACTGCGCGTGTTCCTGATTAATAATACGATGCTAATTATTTTCCGGAAAATGGCCATCGAAGGTAAGTCTATAGTCTTGGGTTTTTAGCAAATTTCGTCTCGACCAGAAATGTGAATAAAGCGTTTTCTCGCATCGGATAACATTCTTCTACACACTGCGCGTGTTCCTGATTAATAATACGGTGCTAATTATTTTCCGAAAACGGCCGTCGAAGGTAAGTCTATAGTCTTGGGTTTTTAGCAAAATTTCGTCTCGACCAGAAATGTGAATAAAAGCGTTTTCTCGCATCGGATAACATTCTTCTACACACTGCGCGTGTTCCTGATTAATAATACGGCTGCTAATTATTTTCCGAAAATGGCCATCGAAGGTAAGTCTATAGTCTTGGGTTTTTAGCAAAATTTCGTCTCCACCAGAAATGTGAATAAAAGCGTTTTCTCGCATCGGATAACATTAATCAGGAACACGCGCAGTGTGCAGAAGAATGATATGCAATGCGAGAAAACGCTTTTTTTCATATTTCTGCTCGAGACAAAATTACACTAAAAACCCAAGACTATGGACTTACCTCCGACGGCCGTTCTCGGCAAAATAATTCGCATCTTATTATTAATGAGGAACTCGCGTAATGTGTAGAATAATGATATGCGCTGCGCGAAAATGCTTTTATTGGGATTTATGGTCGAGGGGAAATTTCACTATAAACGCGAGGCTATAGACTTGGGCTATAGACTTACTTCCGACGGCCGTTTTCGCCGAAATTATTAGCACCGTATTAATAACCAGTGTGAGCACTATACATCTGCTTCATCTTCTCATCTGTACATACTCAGCATCGTGTGGGAGGAATTGGGCCTGTGGCATTCAATGTTCTCGTTGTGCAGATGCGTCTCAAGCGAAGCTAGATTAGCGGAATTACTCTAGGAACTAGAGGGAGTTGATTGGGACGTCATTGGCCTTAGCGAAGTTAGGAGAGCAGGTGAAGCTTGCATAGTCTTAAACAATGGACACCTCCTCTGCCATAGAGGTATGGCGTTGGGTTCCTAATCCACAAAAGTATAGCAAGCAACGTTGATGAATTCTGTAGCATTAACGAAAGGGTAGCATCCTTCGTAATAAAACTAAATAAGCGGTCTAAACTTAAGATATTCCAGGGATATGCGCCAACAACGAGCTACGACGATGAACAAGTACAGCAATTCTACGAGGATATCGAATTAGCAATAAAGAAAGTACGGACGCAATACACAGTAGTCATTTGGGATTTCAACGCAAAAGTAGGAACGAAACAAAGTGGAGAGCAGGCGATAGGCAACTACGGCATCGGCCGTAGGAATAACCGTGGGGAAATGCTAGTACAATTTGCCGAAAGGAACCAGCTTCGAATAATTAACATGTTCTTCAAGAAACACAAGAATAGGAAGTGGACGTGGAAAAGCCCTAATGGGGAAACAAAGAATGAAATTGACTTTATAATGTGCGAACAACCAGATATAATTGAAGACACAGGAGTCGTGGGGAAGATAAAACTCGGCGATCACAGATTAGTAAGGGCAAAGATTATACATAACCTAAAGAAAACAATAACTAAATTATTTACTAGAAAAAAATGTAATGTAGAGGTAATCAGAGTGAAGAACGAAGAATTTAAAGTGGCCCTAAGCAACAAGTTCGAGGCCTTAGACGAAAACGGTGACGATTTAGAACAAATAAACAAAACCTCCTTAACAAACCTCCACGAAAACAATCCTTGAAACCGAGATAGAAGTCAGGGGTAAAACAACAAAGCAAGCGAAAAGTAAGCTGTCCCAATCTACCAAGGACTTAAAAACGCCAAATAATGAAAGTAACTTCATCAAAAGATAAGATAGAATTCGCAGAACTATCAAAATTGATCAGTAAAGCCAAACAAAGAGATGTAAGAAACTTTAACATAAGAGAAATAGAGAAAGCAGTAGAAAAAGGCACCAGCAATAAATCGGTCAAAAAGAAACTGCACTCAGGACAAAACAAAATGCATGCGCTAAAAGATAAACAAGGGAACGTTATCAACAGTTTCACCCAAATAGTAAATGTAGCAGAAGATTTCTACTCAGTACTGTGCAGCTCTCAGACAAACCATACAACCTTAATAGAAATAGGACCAGAGGAGTACACCGAAATTCCATGTATAACCGCTGACGAAGTCAAAAAAGCTGCCAAAGGTATGTCGCGCGGTAAAGCAGCTGGTGACGATGGTATAACAGCCGACTTGATCAAAGACGGAGGAGATATTGTACTTGAAAAACTTCCATCGCTCTTCACGAAATGTATCAAGGCATGTAGCGTACCGCGCAGCTGGAAAAATACTAATATAATCCTTAACCACAAGAAAGGTGACATAATGGACTTAAAGAATTACAGACCAATCAGCCTACTCCCAGTAATATACAAGCTATTTACAAAGGTAATTTCTACGAGGATAAGAGAAACAGTCGACTTTAACCAACCGAGAGAACAAGCTGGTTTTAGGAAAGGTTACTCGACAATGGACCACAGCCACGCTATCAACCTAGTAATTGAGAAGTACGCGGAATATAACAAACCTCTTTATATGGCGTTTATCGACTACGAGAAAGCATTTGACTCCATAGAAATACAAGCAGTTCTAGAAGCTCTACGTCGACAAGGGGTACCTGGCGTATACGTGAAAACCATAAACAACATATACAAAGATTGCACAGGCAGACTACTCCTACATGAGAGAATCAGAGAAATCCCGATCAGGAGAGGTGTGAGAAGGGATATATAATATCCCCGATGCTATTCACTGCATGTTTAGAGGAAGTCTTTAAATGTCTAGACTGGGAAGAAAAGGGCATTCGAATAGACGGAGAATATGTAAACAATTTAACATTTGCAGACGACATTGTGCTCTTTAACCATGATGGTGACGAATTACAAAACATGATTGATGACCTAAACAGGGAAAGCATTAAAATTGGATTAAATATGATAGGCAAAAGACCAAAGTTACGCTCAATAGCTTAGCTAAAGAACAGGAATTTAAAATCAACAATGAACCATTGCAATGTGAAAAGAATATGTATATCTGGGACAGTTAATACCAGGAACTCCTACCCAGGAAAACGAAATTCTCCGTAGAATAAGGCTGGGCTGAAGCGCATTCGGAAGGTATTACGAAATCATGACCGGAAACTTACCGCTCTCATTAAAGCGAAAAGTACTCAATCACTGTATTCTCCCAGTACTAACGTACGGTGCAGAAACATGGAGAATAACGAAAAAACTAGAGATGAAACTAAGGAGCACGGAACGTGCAATGGAAAGAAAAATGATAGGGGTAACGCTAAGAGATAAAAAACGAGCGGAATGGATCAAAGAACAGACAGGAGTAGCCGATGTTATCTTATCAATTAAAAGAAAGAAGCGGACCTGGGCAGGACATGTCATGAGGAGGAAGGATAATAGGTGGACAGTAAGAGCGACGGAATGGATACCACGAGACGGAAACCGCAACAGAGGTAGGCAAAATGTTAGATGGAGCGATGAAATTAAAAAGTTTGCGGGCATAAAGTGGAACCAACTCGCTCAGGATAGGGTGGATTGGAAATCGTTGGGAGAGGCCTTCGTCCTGCAGTGGACCTAAACAGGCTGATGATGATGATGATGATGATGATGATGATGATATTCATCATCACGCCTTAGAACCACCGTTGTGGGGCTTTGGCTTGACAGAATAAAGAAGACACTTAGGGCCTAGACGTGGGCCCCTGGTGGGTAAGTGCCGTAATTCTTCAGGAACATCATCATCATCATCATCAGACGTTGTCTCGTAAGTGGTGGAAGTGCTGGGCCTCGCGGAGACTTCGCTGGACTTCGCGGAGAAGACGTTGAGGATTGGCTGGAGCAGTACTACCGTGTGAGAGCGATCAACCACTGGAATGATCCTTCTAACCTTAACCACGTCGCTTTCTATCTGACGGACGTCGCAAAACTTGGTTCTACAAGCATGAGATCGATTTCATGAATTGGAACTCATTTACATACCAACTTCGACAGATTTTTGCGAACCCTTGCGTACGCTCAGAAATCGCAAAGAAGAAGCTTGCAGAGCGTGTTCAACAGCCAGGCGAGTCCGATACGTCTTACATAGAAGACGTCCTCGCACTTTGCCGCCGCGTTAACAGCACAATGGCAGAGAACGACCGCGTGCGCCACCTCCTCAAGGGCATTGGGCCTGTGGCATTCAATGCACTCGTTATGCAGAACCCTACGACCGTTGCTGATATCATCAATACGTGCCAGCGCCTGGATGAAATTCAGACAATACGCTTGCAACCTGGCATGTGTGAACACACAACTGCAAACGACAACGAATTACGCGCGCTGATCCGCTCTATTATTCGAGAGGAACTGCATGCACAAGGTTCGCCATGCCTTAATGAGGTCTGTACGTCGTCGCCTGGTGCTGCTCTCCGCACCATCGTGAGGGAAGAACTGGCGACGATGCCACGCGTGCAAGTCCAAGTCCCTAGCCCCGCTCCCACGCCAGCGCCAACTTACGCCCAGATTGCTGCTGTTGCGCCGCCTTCCCAGCAACAACTTCAGCAGGCACCCGCAGTACAGGCTTCGCTCAGTCCTCTAACATCGAGAGCAACGCCTTACAACTCCTGGCGCCCTCCTCGACCAGTCTGCTTCTACTGCGGCATTCGCGGCCACATTTCACGGTTTTGTCGACGACGACAACAAGACGAGCGACGCGGCTACGCCGATTTTGAGCGCGATGAGTTTTCTGCTTCAGCACCACCATATCAGCGCTCTTACCCGACTTACCGCTCTTACCCATGTCGCTCACCATCCCCGCAGAACTTCGGCGCAGCCGGTACTTCCCGGTTCTCGCGTCGTCGGTCCCCTTCGCCGATTCGGCGCTCGTCTTCACCGCTCCGACCTGCTGCTTCATCCCCCGGCCATGGCCCGGAAAAGTAAGCAGTGCAGCTTCAGGAGGGAAAGCTGCATTTTTCGGAATGTGTCATACTCCTCCGGAATGCCCGTCAAATTTCTGTTGGTGTATCTTGAAGGTGAACGGAGAGGGGCCTTGGTGGACACGGGTGCATCATTTTCGGTTATTAGTACTGACTTGTGTTGACGCTTGCGAAAAGTTAAGACGCCATACTGTGGCCCTCCCGTTCGTTGTGCCAACGCAGGCATTGTTCGACCCTCCGGTGCTTGCACAGCGCGAGTTTTTATTGACGGCATCCTTCACTACATTCAGTTCATCGTACTGCCTTTCTTGTACTCACCCACTCATCCTGGGTTGGGACTTCCTCTCATCAGCCTCAGATTTCATATCCTGTCGCCAATGAGTGATCCACATGACAGAAACTGAATTCTCCTCTGATGTCGAGGCTGACAACATTCGATTGGTCACAGCAGACGATTGTTTCATTCCGCCAGGCGATGAGGGCATCCTCACGCTAACTTCCGCTACTATCGTTAAAGGGACCCTGAAACGGTTTTGACGATTTTGTGCAAACATGGTGATCCGGTAGAGCGGGTCACTAGGACCATTACAGGACAGATTTTAGCGCTGTGCGTAAAGTGTGTAATTTACAATAAGGTTTTGAACACGCGTATCGCAAAAGGTCGCAGCGGCTCGCCAAAAAGCGTTTTCAAACGCCCCCGCCATCGAGCGATCGAATGGGAGGTCGCTGATTGGCCCCGACCCAAGTGACGTGCGCGTAATTTTCAAAACCTAGCTGCGAACAACGTGCTTCTACAACGTACTCCTTCGTTTCAGCCAACGGTATCATCGCGGCATCTGGCGGCGTCACACGAGTCGCCGGCGCTCTAGTACAGAGGCTAGCACTGCCGAGGCGGGCGACCTCAGTGAGGATATCGGGGCGCTATGTCACTACGGGAGGCTCGGCAGAGCGGCTGACGCGGGAGGCGCTGTCGTCGCTAGCGCGCTCCGCAGCAGATCGAGTTGAGGAGGAACAGCAGTGGTAAGGAGGAAGGCGACAGAAATAAGCCCATAGCTGCCTTAGCGCATTGTGCTTCGCTTTATTTATGGTGTGAATGATTTCGCAATTGTGTTGCCTAATCAGTGACGCAATGTCAAAAAAACGTTTCAGGGACCCTTTAATGGTGACGTCCCAGGCAGCACAGATGCTCGGGCCAATATTGTTTTTTTGTTGGCTTACGGAGGTCCAATGAAGGCCCTGTGATACCACTCATAAGCCAGCATTGGAAATTCCATCTATTAAGGCCTCCAACATTGGCCCATCGTAACCATTCAATCTGCAATATTGGTTCTTCCATCCTGTAAAGAAGGCAAATGTGGGCCGTAGTTGCCGCTCAGCATACATTATTGGTGCGCCCAGTGCACAAGGATGGTAATGATGGGTCAGTTTCTACATAGTCCTATCAATATTGGTTATGTAATGGCGGCAGGCTGTATATATTGTCCAATCAATCTCACTGCATAGCCAATGCTGGACTTCCAATGTTCTGTGTCGGACAATATTGTCCGCACACTAGAGTTGTAGCATCAATGTTGGTAACATTTGCAAGTACACATGATATATCGGGAGGCAGGTACACATGGTGGCAAGTAGACATGATTGTTTTCTTGTTTTACCAATATGAAAGGACCACTATCTCGACTCGGTGCCGCAAATGAGTTCAGAAAGGTCAATGTGTATGTGTTCAGTGCAGTAGGAAAAATTACCTCTATAATTTACGTAATTGTTTATTTGCGCAAGTTCTAGCTATGTGTGTGAAGTACACTAGAACTTGCACATTGGAAGTTGAGCAAACTACATCTACAACGCCATCATGTGGTCCAAAATGCCCAGAAGCATGTTAGAAACAACTTAATGAGCAAACAGACAATGAAACCTAGGAAAGCATAGGGGAAGTTACTTGTGGTATTGTAATTGTGGAGAAAGTAGAAGGGAATTAAAGCGGACGAAAAGACAAACCTGCCTTCGGTGGGACCCGAACCCACGACCTTCGGATGTCGCGTCCGATGCTCTACCGACTGAGCTACAAAGGCGGTCGTACCCCCGTCCACTTTATAGTGTATTTATGTACGTATTACCCTGGGAGTGTTAGGCAGCGCCACTCGTGGCCAAGGCGGCGTGTGTGGGACACACTTTCTTGCCAGGAGGCGTCACGTAGAACGTGAACTTATGAGATGGCTGCTGCCCAATAAGCCCTCGCATGCTACCTAAGGCACCAAGTCTGCCGCAACGAGGCCCAAGCTATGAAATAACGAAAGGGAAGGGGTCAAGGGCTCGTTCTTTATTTGTTAGAAACAACTTAATGAGCAAACAGACAATGAAACCTAGGAAAGCATAGGGGAAGTTACTTGTGGTATTGTAATTGTGGAGAAAGTAGAAGGGAATTAAAGCGGACGAAAAGACAAACCTGCCTTCGGTGGGACCCGAACCCACGACCTTCGGATGTCGCGTCCGATGCTCTACCAACTGAGCTACAAAGGCGGTCGTTCCCCCGTCCACATTACAGTGTATTTATATCCGTATTACCCTGGCAGTGTTAGGCAGCGCCAATCGTGGCCAAGGCGGCGTGTGTGGGACACACTCTCTTGCCAGGAGGCGTCACGTAGAACGTGAACTTATGAGATGGCTGCTGCCCAATAAGCCCTCGCATGCTACCTAAGGCACCAAGTCTGCCGCAACGAGGCCCAAGCTATGAAATAACGAAAGGGAAGGGGTCAAGGGCTCGTTCTTTATTTGTTAGAAACAACTTAATGAGCAAACAGACAATGAAACCTAGGAAAGCATAGGGGAAGTTACTTGTGGTATTGTAATTGTGGAGAAAGTAGAAGGGAATTAAAGCGGACGAAAAGACAAACCTGCCTTCGGTGGGACCCGAACCCACGACCTTCGGATGTCGCGTCCGATGCTCTACCAACTGAGCTATAAAGGCGGTCGTCCCCCCGTCCACATTATAGTGTATTTATGTACGTATTACCCTGGCAGTGTTAGGCAGCGCCAATCGTGGCCAAGGCGGCGTGTGTGGGACACACTCTCTTGCCAGGAGGCGTCACGTAGAACGTGAACTTATGAGATGGCTGCTGCCCAATAAGCCCTCGCATGCTACCTAAGGCACCAAGTCTGCCGCAACGAGGCCCAAGCTATGAAATAACGAAAGGGAAGGGGTCAAGGGCTCGTTCTTTATTTGTTAGAAACAACTTAATGAGCAAACAGACAATGAAACCTAGGAAAGCATAGGGGAAGTTACTTGTGGTATTGTAATTGTGGAGAAAGTAGAAGGGAATTAAAGCGGACGAAAAGACAAACCTGCCTTCGGTGGGACCCGAACCCACGACCTTCGGATGTCGCGTCCGATGCTCTACCAACTGAGCTACAAAGGCGGTCGTCCCCCCGTCCACTTTATAGTGTATTTATGTACGTATTACCCTGGCAGTGTTAGGCAGCGCCACTTGTGGCCAAGGCGGCGTGTGTGGGACACACTTTCTTGCCAGGAGGCATCACGTAGAACGTGAACTTATGAGATGGCTGCTGCCCAATAAGCCCTCGCATGCTACCTAAGGCACCTTCCCTTTCGTTATTTCATAGCTTGGGCCTCGTTGCGGCAGACTTGGTGCCTTAGGTAGCATGCGAGGGCTTATTGGGCAGCAGCCATCTCATAAGTTCACGTTCTACGTGACGCCTCCTGGCAAGAAAGTGTGTCCCACACACGCCGCCTTGGCCACGAGTGGCGCTGCCTAACACTGCCAGGGTAATACGTACATAAATACACTATAAAGTGGACGGGGGGACGACCGCCTTTGTAGCTCAGTTGGTAGAGCATCGGACGCGACATCCGAAGGTCGTGGGTTCGAGTCCCACCGAAGGCAGTTTTGTCTTTTCGTCCGCTTTAATTCCCTTCTACTTTCTCCACAATTACAATACCACAAGTAACTTCCCCTACGCTTTCCTAGGTTTCATTGTCTGTTTGCTCATTAAGTTGTTTCTAACAAATAAAGAACGAGCCCTTGACCCCTTCCCTTTCGTTATTTCAGAAGCATGTTAGTGGCTTCCGAGCCCACGTGCATGGCATAGCAGGTCACTTTATCTGTTGTCATTGCAATATTTGCAAAATAATAGAAGTAGGCTGTGTATACTGTCCAGACATTGTCTGGTGTCTCCACTACAGGACAGCCAATGCTGCTTGCGAGACAATATTGTCCAGACGTAAATACTGTCGCGCCTATGTTGTTCACATTGGGAAGTACATGACATATTAGAAGCAATGATCTCTTTTTCATTTGAAACGACGTTAATATATATGTACGTACCGTGTGCACTCGCATAATTAGCGCCCACGCGTAATTTCTTCACTCCCAACTTTAAGTACAGTTTACGCAAAAATATTACTTGCATGCTCTCCCCATGACACCCAGTGCCACGTGGCGCAGGCTAGTGTTGTCCTTTTTCAGTACTGAGTGTTCGGTAGCCCAGGCTTCGCCATAGCCGGCCGCATTTTGATTGTTTAATAGCGACATATTGGCGATTTGGTTGGTTACAACTTTATTTATAGTCCTGCAGTGCTTTCGCAGACCGGGCCTTCGGTCTCCCCTGTGGGGACGTCGAGGTCTTGCCTCTTCGCCGCCTCGCGGGCCTGCTGGACGGCTCAGAGTTGGTTGCCGAGGCTGGGGCTGCGCAGGGCAGCGGCCCACCGCGGCGGAAGGGTTCTGGATTTAGCACCGTTTGGGTGTTTCTTACAGTCCCAGAGCATGTGAATCAATGTGGCTGTTTCAGTTCGGCAGATCTTGCATATGTCTGTCGGGTAGGCGCCGGGGTAGAATCGGTGATATTGTGCCGGGTTCCCTATAAAACAAATTCAACATAGTGTTTGCCGATTAACTGAGAACCGTGCCGCCACGATAATTTCGCCACGTGAATACGAGTCGCTGTTAAAACTGGAGTTTAGAGATGCTGCTGACAGCACCCGTGACGACGATTCCGAGTCGCACATCCGCTGATGCTTGAATGTAGCCCACGAATGCATTTGGCTGTTAAGGTACGCGTTCTGTTGAGTGAAAGCTACATTCGTTCTCGTGATACATTTCATTTGACGCATCTCAGATCAGCACGCGTAAAGATTCCTTACGCGATATTCCGAAGGTATTTGCGAAATTCGCATGTAATTAACGCACCTTTTGGAACTCCTAGATGTATGGAGAAAAAAAAAACACGAGTTACGCGGTATGTGCGAGTAAGCACGGTATAAGTTATGCATGAGCAAATACGGTATATGCAAAACGTTGGAAGGTAAAGAAAAGCCTTTGGTTTCTACCTCGAGCAGCGGGCACAGGATCCCGCCGAACATGGAAGCGTACCACGGCAGGGGGGGCGGACGGGGGGAGCTGCGTGGGCGGCACTAATCCGTTTTGCTTCGCATACCTGTTTGACGTGTTTTCTTGCAGGGAGCTGGGGGTGATGCAGGCGAAGCGGCTTTCTTTCTGCAGAGGTTTTTCGGGCGCACCGGTTGTGTCGCACAGGCATCGTGTATCTGCTGAAACTGGCGAGTTTACGAAGTCACAACACCTGAGTAGTCTACGGACACGGAACTTGCGGCTGCAAACTTGTGCATAGTGAAAAAGTGGCAGCCCTGTGCTTCTTTGGACCGCACATTTTAAGTGAACTGAACAGATGAGCCTCGACGTGTTGCGACAGTTCTAAAGGTTTTCCTGAAAGCTTTGTACCTATTTTAGCCATTCGTTTATTTTACTCATTGTGTATTCTGTTGTGCTGGCACCCTCATTTTGGCGTGTGCCGGGTTTATTATAGCATGTATTACTGCGTATTTTCTTTATACACGTATTTGTCTATTTGTAAATACACACGCGGTGGGCTTTGTTGTATACGTCGCGGCAGATGAAGTAATCGGTTCTAGCAAAGCTGTTTTGGTTCGTGTGACTTTCATGTTTGTGTTTTTGTCTTGCGTGAAACGCGTGTTTTCCCTGTGCTCTTTAACGGTCATTTCTTGTTCCTGGTTTTCGGTTCTTTCCAAGTCATCGGTTTGTCCCCACATACCCTCCGTTCCGGATTCTGCATGAAGAAACATATCGCCATATCCTAACATTCACTTATGCTGTGTTACTTCAGGAAGCGTTAAATTTCAACAATTCAGCTGTTTCGTGGAATCATTTCAGGAACCTTTCAAGCTTCAGCTGCTCCACGTAAACACGTAAACCAAAACGTGTCGCATATTTTTAGGCGTATGTTTTCTTCTGCCTCTTCTCTTTGCTTATGGTGCTTATGCGTTTAGTTTTCTCGAGGCTGATTATATACAATGGACTTCAAACTTAGAGTGAATATTGATTTGTTGATATTATCAGAACTTCCTTTTCAATCCCTTCTCATGTCTCTTATACTCACGAATAAAATGTGTCACAAAGAATACATTTTGCTTATTTGTATGTGTGTATGTGTTCGAAAGATACGTTTCGCCATTAACATACGAGTGCATAGACCATTTATGTCCGTTTTATGCTATCGTCATAACCACGAATCGTGAACATAACCAAATTCATTTCCCAAGCTGGCAATACATACATGCATACTAAGGACAAAATAAAGCTATTGTTACTCCCATAATTTACTGGATATTCTTGCTTTTTGCCTAGAGCCAGAAGCCTCGGCAAAACAAATTTAAGCGCATTCATGATACACAATAAAAAAGATGTGGAAAATATAGAATCAGCCAATAAAGGAGGCTGGCAAGAAATGCTGCCTCATCCAACGATGAATGCTGGCAAAAAATGATGGACAGCCATCAATAAAGGCTGGAAAGAACGGTTAGAGCTTCCATTGTTTATACAAGCTTACCAATATTGAAAATACAAACGATGGACAATGTTGGCCAAAGCCATTCTTTCCCAATTTTCCCAACGTTATACGACTGGTATCCAACATTGGACTAATCTAGTCAAAAGTGTAGCATGGGACCCGAAATCCAATGTAGTTCCAATATTGTATCCAATGTTTTCCAACGTTGCGCGAAGGTCGGTCCAATGTTGTTGTGCTGCCTGGGGTGTTCCTTGCCCCCTGCGGTCGCTGCATATCTGAAAGACCATAGCTCCTAGCCTGGTGCGCTTTCGCGACGGCCACGCTTTGGTCTCTGCCCTCAACCCAACTACTTCGCCCGTTGCGCTGCCTCAAGGCACCACCGTGAGTTGCGTTGCTGACGTCGAACCTCTCCTGCTGGCTCCTCTTAGCGCCGAATCACCACCTTCGTCTAGCACTACTGGTGATCTTGCGGCGACAGCTGCTTTAGCTGATGTGATAAATCCGGATCTGGCGGCTGCGCAGAAGAAAGACCTTTTAGCCCTTCTTCAGAATCACAGCGTTTCTTTCGACGTCAGCTCCAAGCTTTTGGGGCGAACTTCCGTCGCAGAACATCGCATCGAAACTGACGGTAGTTCAATTGTGCGCCGCCGTCCATATCGCGTGTCTTCTGCGGAGCGGAAGATCACAGAAGAGAACGTTGCCGACATGCTCAAGAAAGACATAATCCCGCCGTCGTCTAGCTCGTGGTCGTCGCCTGTAGTGTTGGTCCGGAAGAAGGACGGCTCCGTTCGATTCTGCGTCGACTATCGAGCCCTCAATAAGATCACGCGCAAAGACGTGTATCCCATGCCACGCATTGACGACGCCCTTGACACGCTTCAGGGCGCTGAATATTTTTCAAGCCTCGACCTCCTGTCCGGATACTGGCAAATACCCACGCATGAAGCGGACAAGGAAAAGACAGCGTTTGGAACACCGGACGGGCTTTATGAGTTCAATGTATGTTGTTTTGTTGTTTTGTGGGGTTTAACGTCCCAAAACCAGTTCTGATTATGAGAGACGCCGTAGTGGAGGGCTCCGGAAATTTTGACCACCTGGGGTTCTTTAACGTGCACTGACATCGCACAGCACACGGGCCTCAACATTTCGCCTCCATCGAAACGCAGCCGCCGCAGCCGGGATTCGATCCCGCGACCCTCGGATCAGCAGCCGAGTGCCATAGCCACTAGAGCACCGTGGCGGGGCGAGTTCAATGTAATGCCTTTCGGTTTATGCAACGCTCCTGCAACTTTTGAAAGGATGATCGACACAGTGTTGCGTGGCCTCAAGTGGAAAACATGTCTGTGTTACCTAGATGACATCGTTATTTTTTCTTCCACATTCCGTCAGCACCTTCAGTGTTTGGAAGAAGTTTTGACATGCCTGTCCAACGCTGCACTTCAGCTCAACACAAAAAAGTGCCACTTTGCGAGCAAGAACATAAAAGTGTTGGGTCACCTCGTCAGTAAAGATGGCATTCGACCTGACCCCGACAAGGTTGCTGCCGTGAATAGCTTTCCACGCCAAAGCAGAAACACTTGCGCAGTTTCCTTGGACTGGCGTTTTACTTCCGCCGCTTCATCAAGCACTTTTCTGCGATTGCGTCGCCACTGCACAAGCTCCTCACCTCCGGCACTGCTTTCACATGGACAGCCGACTGCGAGCTTGCTTTCCAAACCCTCAAACGTGCTTTAACATCAGACCCTGTTCTTTGCCACTTCGACGAGAACGCACCTACGTTCTTACACACCGACGCTAGTGGCCATGGAGTCGGTGCTGTCCTCCTACAGCATGACAACCTATCAAGAGAACGGGCTATCGCCTACGCCAGTCGCGCACTCACGGCAGCGGAACAGAACAATTCTATAACCGAGCAGGAATGCCTGCCTGTAGTTTGGGCCGTACAAATATTTCACCCTATCTTTATGGGCGACACTTCACTGTAATTACCGACCATCACGCCTTGTGCTGGATATCGTCATTGAAAAATGTGTCTGGGCGCCTTGGCCGCTGGGTATTCCGTTTGCAGGAGTACAATTTCGACGTCGTGTATAAGTCTGGCAACAAACACCAAGATGCCGACGCTCTTCTCGTTGCCCCCTACCACTTTCATATTCGGGCAACTGCCACCATTCCGCGTCACGTGAGAACGACGCCACATCGTCAGTTACATTGTCATCACTCGCACCTGCTGAGCCGCTGTCTCCCAATCGCTGCGCTCAACTGGCGTCATGTCAACGTGACGACGTGTATTGCAACCGCATTATACAACGCCCTATGCGGAACATCTCCTCCACCTAATGCCAGACTGCGCCGTCAACTACCACAGTTTAAACTAGACAACAATGTGCTCCACCGCTATATTTATGACACCGACGGACATAAGTGGGTTCCAGTCCTACCACGCTCGTTGCGTTCGCATGTCCTAGAAGCCTTCCACGACGACCCTTCCGCTGGCCACTTGGGGTTTCACAAGACCTACAACCGTATTAGAAGTCGCTTCTTCTGGCCTGGACTATCTACCTCTGTGGCTCAGTACATTGCTTCATGCGAACGTTGCCAACGCCGAAAGCGATCCACTTCACTGCCTGCTGGTCTTCTCCAACCAATTCCATGTCCCCCGACACCTTTCGACACCGTTGGAATAGACATGGTCGGACCACTTCCCATAACACCTGCAGGTTATCGGTGGATCGTTACAGCAGTAGACCACCTCACCCGTTACGCAGAGACCGCTCCTCTAAAATCTGGCTCGGCCTCGGACGTTGCTGCATACTTCCTAGAAGCCATTGTGCTGCGCCATGGTCCACCTCGTGTCCTACTCAATGATCGCGGCAAGGTATTTCTGTCAGCAATACTCGAGGACGTATTGAAACCTTCTGGCACAAGTCACAAGACAACGTCAGCCTACCACCCTCAAACAAACGGGTTAACCGACAGGTTCCATAGCACACTGGCGGATATGATCTCCATGTACATCGGGCCAACCCACAACAACTGGGACACTATTTTACCATTCGTGACTTTTGCTCACAACACTGCCATTCAACGAACAACTGGATACTACCCCTTCTGCCAGGTTTACGGGCTTCACCCAATGTTCACCATCGACACCTCCTTCTTCAAGCCCCAGCTCCCTCGTGAACCTCTACTCCTGAGCAGTTCATGGCTCGCCTTGACGAATGTCGTCGACGTGCTCGCCTCAACACAGACGCCAGTCAGCACGACCACAAACAGCGTTACGACAGCTCCCATCGCGATGTCACCTTTTCCCCTGTCGATGAAGTGCTACTCTGGACGCCTGTCCGAACTCCTGGCTTGTCTGAGAAGTTTCAGTCGCATTACCTTGGGCCGTACATTATTATTGGTCAAACTTCCCGGTGAACTACCGTGTCACTCCCGTGGAGCTTTCTCCTGACAGGCGTTGCCGTGGTTCCGAGATCGTTCACGTGTCGCGCCTCGAACCATTCGTTCGCCGTCCATCTCTCGCCTAAATCACGCCCGAGCCGGCCGCTTTTACACGCGGGGGAAATTGGTTGGTTGGTTAGTCCTTGGGTATCTTGGCGCAACCCACTCTGGGGGATCGGCCATGAACCGGAAAAGAAATTTGTGTGGAAGAGAACTCCTAATAAAATACAAAAAAAATTGTAGTACGAATGTGATAATCAAATTTAGGTTGAAGGAATAGTTTTCTGCGAAGACTGAAGGCATATAATTATAAAAGAGAAGCGAACGCTATGGAGATTGGTTCTCACGTACTGAGATCATGATTGAAAAAAAATAATAAAATAATGAACTGAGTTGGTGTGAGCAATATACATCTGCTTCATCTTCTCATCTGTACATACTCATCATCACGCCTTAGAAACACCGCTGTGGGGCTTTGGCTTGACAGAATAAAGAAGACACTTAGGGCCTAGACGTCGTCTCGCACCAGGAACACGCGTAATGTGTAGAAGAATGATATGCGATGTAAGGAAACGCTTTTATTCACATGTTTCGTCGAGACGAAATTTCACTAAGAATCCAACACTATAGACTTACCTTCCTTGGCCATTTACGGAAAACTAATAAGCATCGTCTTATTAATCAGGAACTCGCGTAGTGTTCAGAAGAATGATATGCAATGCGAGAAAACGCTTTTATCACATTTCTGGTCGAGACGAAATTTCACTAAAAAGCCCAAGACTATAGACTTACCTCCGACGGCCGTTCTCGGGAAAATAATTAGCATCGTATTATTAATGAGGAACTCGCGTAACGTGTAGAATAATGATACGCGATGCGAGAAAATGCTTTTATTGAAATTTCTGGTCGAGGGTAAATTTCTCTATAACGCGAGGCTATAGACTTGAGCTATAGATTTACCTCCGACGACCATTTCCGCCAAATTTATTAGCACCGTATTATTAATCAGGAACACAAGTAATAAGTTGAAAGATGTTATCCGATACGTGAAAATGCTTCTGTTGAGATTTCTGGTCGAGGCGAAATTTCGCTAAAAACCCAAGACCATAGACTTACTTCCGACGGCCGTTCTTCCCAAAATGATTAGCACCGTATTATTAACCAGGAACACGCGTAATGTGTATAAGAATGATGTGCGATGTGAGGAAACGCTTTTATTTACATTTCTCGTCGAGATGAAATTTCACACAACCCAAGACTATAGACGCCTTCCATGACCATTTTCGGAAAAATAATAAGCATCGTATTATTAATCAGGCACTGGCGCAGTCTGTAGAAGAATGATATGCAATGTGAAAAAACGCTTTTATTCACGTTTCTAGTCGAGACGAAATTCCACAAAAAACCGAAGACCACACACTTACCTCCGACGGCCCTTATCGCCAAAATGATTAGCACCGTATTATTAACCAGGAACACGCGTAATGTGTAGAAAAATGATGTGCGATGTGAGGAAACGCTTTTATTTACATTTCTCGTCGAGATGAAATTTCACTAACAACCCAAGACTATAGACTTGCCTTCTATGACCATTTTCGGGAAAATAATAAGCATCGTATATTTAATCAGGCACTGGGCAGTCTGTAGAAGAATGATATGCAATGTGAAAAAACGCTTTTATTCACGTTTCTAGTCGAGACGAAATCACAAAAAAACCGAAGACCACACACTTACCTCCGACGGCCCTTATCGCCAAAATGATTAGCACCGTATTATTAACCAGGAACACGCGTAATGTGTAGAAAACTGATGTGCGATGTGAGGAAACGCTTTTATTTACATTGCTCGTCGAGATTGAAATTTTCACTAACAACCCAAAGACTATAGACTTGCCTTCTATGTCCACTTACGGAAAAAATAATTGGCATCGTATTATTAAACAGTAACTCGCGTAGTGTGTAGAAGAATGATATGCGATGTGTGGAAACGCTTTTATTCACATTTTTCGTCGAGACGAAATGTCACTAAAGATCCAAGACTATAGACTTACCTTCCATGGCCATTTTCGGAAAAATAATAAGCACCGTATTAATAATCAGGAACTCGTGTAGTGTGTAGAATAATGATATGCGATGCGACAAAATGCTCTTATTGACATTTCTGGTCGAGGGGAAATTTCACTATAAACGCGAGGCTATAGACTTGGGCTATAGACTTACCTCCGACGACCATTTCCGCCAAATTTATTACCACCATATTATTAGTCAGGAACACAATAATAAGTTGAAAGATGTTATCCGATACGTGAAAATGCTTCTGTTGAGATTTCTAGTCGAGGCGAAATTTCACTAAAATCCCGAGACTATATACTTACTTCCGACGGCCGTTTTTGCAAAAATTACTAGCGCCGTAATATAAACCAGGAACACGCGTAATGTGTCGAAGAACGATATGCGATGTGAGTAAACGCTTTTATTCACATTTCTTGTCGAGATGAAATTTCACTAAATAGCCAAGGCTAGACATTACCTTCGATTGCCATTTTCGGAAAAATAATTAGCAGAGTATTATTAATCAGGAACACATGTAATATGTAGCAGGATATTATGCGATACGAGAAAACGCTTTTTTTCACATTTCTGGTCGAGACGAAATTTCCTTGAAAACACAAGACTTAGCTTCGATGGCCATTTCCGGCAAAATTCCTAGCACGGTATTATTAACCAGGAACACATATAATATGAAGAAGGATGTTATGCGATATGAGAAAACGCTTTTATTCACATTTCTGGTCGAGACAAACTTTCCTTAAAAACCCAAGGCTATCGCCTTACCTTCAATGGCCATTTGTGACAAAATTATCAGCGCTGTATTATTAATCAGGAACACGCGTGATGTGTAGAAGGACGATATGCAATGCGATAAAACGCTTTTATTCACATTTCTGGTCGAGACGAAATATCACTATAATCCCAAGACTATAGACTTACCTTCGATGGTTATTTCCGGCAAAATTATTAGCACTGTATTATTAATCAGGAACACGCGTAATGTGAGAAGAATGATATGCAATGCGAGAAGACGCTTTTATTCACATTTCTGATCGAGACGAAATATCACTAAAAACCTCAGACTACAGACTTAACCTCGATGCCTATTTTCGGCAAAATTAGTAGCCTCGTATTATTAATAAGTAACAAGGGTAATGCGTAGAAGAATGATATCCGATGTGAGAAAAAGCTTTTATTCACATTGTAATCGAGACGAAATTTCACTAATAACCCAAAGTTATAGACTTACATTCGATTGCCATTTTCGGCAAAATAATCAGCACCGTATTATTAATCAGGAACACGAGTAATGTGTAGAAGAACGATTCGCATTCTCGTCGAGATGAAATTTCACTAACAACCCAAGACTATAGACTTACCTTCGATGGTCGTTTTCGGAAAAATAATTAGCATCGTATTATTATTCAGGAGCTCGCGTAATGTGTAGAAGAATGATATACAATGCGAGAAAACGCCCTTATTCACACTTCTGGTTGAGACGAAATTTCACTAAAAACCCAAGGTTATATTCTAACCTTCGATGGCCGTTTTCGCCATAATTAATAGCACCGTATTATTAATCAGGTGATGGGTAATGTGTAGAAGAATTACATGCAATGTGAGAAAACGCTTTTATTCACATTTCTGGTAGGGACGAAATTTCACTAAAGCCCATGACTACAAACTTACTTTCGATGGCCTCTTCGGCAACATATTTAGCATCGTATCATAAATCAAGAACAAGCTTAATGTGTTGAAGAATAATATGCGTTGCGAGAAAACGCTTTATTCACATCTCCGGTCGAGACGATATTTCTCTAAAACCGCAATACAATAGATTTACCTTCGATGGCCATTTTCGGCAAAATGATTAGCACCCTAATATTAATCAGGTACACGTAATTTGTAGAAGAATGATATGCAATGCGAGAAAACGCTTTTATGGCCATTTATGGTCGAGACGCAATTTCACTAATAACCCACGACTATAGACTTACCTTGAATGGCCATTTTCGGCAAAATAATTAGCACCATGCTGGTAAAAAATGATGGAACAGCCATCAATAAGGGCTCGAAAAAACGGTTCGAGCTGTCATTGTTTATACAAGCTTACTAATATTGAAAATACAAACGATGGACAATGTTGGCCAAAGCTATTTATCCAAACTTTTCCGCCGTTAGACGACTAGTATCCAACATTGGACTAATCTAGTCTAAAGCGTAGCACGGGCACCGAAATCCAATGTTGTTCTAATATTGTGTCGAATGTTTTCCAATGTTGGGCGAAGGTCGGTCCAATGTTGTTGTGCTGCCTGGGACGTGGCATTCCTCGTGTGTGTTTTTCATTGCCACATACGTTTCTGTCATGATTTGGGCAAATACGGCCGACATAAGGGCACGTGCTACATAGAACCACATTTGCGAATTCCTGATATCGCCATACATAGCAATATGTGGCCATTTAGGTAACTGATGCTTTGCATTCTGTGCCAAGTTCGGCGTTCATTTTGCCCATCCATACAGACGTCTCGACGTAGGGTTTCCTATTGCTATATCCCGATTCAGCCTGGTGGACATTCAAATGTCCTCCTTTTAATTAGGCATCCGCCAACTTCCTGTAATCACAAGGTTTTTTTATATTATTCAGAATTTGTGATTTTCTTAACTCTGGGCTATTGTACATATTAGGTATCTATAGCGGGTTTCTCTTCTGAAGTCACCTCATACGGCTCCTTGTACGTCTGTCTGTCTGTCTGTCTGTCTGTCTGCCTTCCTGCCTGCCTAATTATCCAATCCTTTATTTATCATTCATCTTTAGAACATTAATGCTCGGACAGAAGCAAACAAGCCGCTGTTATAGCGGCTTGACAACGTCCCCTGCCGGTACAACATTTGGCAGCAGACAGACGACTGTTTTATACCAAAAAAAATCAGTGCTTGGTACACAAAA
>JABSTT010001955.1:0-61266 GCA_013339685.2 Hyalomma asiaticum
GAATATTACCCGTAATACTAAGGGCGATTCCTGTGTGTACGCTATCACCGGGAAAACAACGATCGAAGGTGGACACAAGCGGCGAATCGCACGCATGCACGACGGCCATGCGTACAGTAAAAGGGGGTGCCTCCGGGACGAGGCCTCCCGGTGGTTGCGGCGGCTGCCGCTATGGGGCTTTCAGTGGCGCCCCTATAGGCGCTGCGCATCTCCTGTAGCAAATGCAATCAACGATCATTTTATAAACGCTGTCCAATTCAAGGGTGAAACCTATGAATGCAACGCAGTAAGCAGGAACACTCAACAAATACGGAGCTCTATCTTTCTCCGTCAAACAAGTGCAGAAGAAATTGTAACATTCTTACAAAAATTGAAACACAATGCAACTACAGGGATCGATGAAATCAGTCCCAAACATGTTCGATATATTGACACAATAATCTCTGATATATTATCATACACCAATAATTTTGCTCTGCCATCTGGAACATATCCTGAGCAATTAAAGGCTGGGAGGGTAGTTCCTGTGTACAAAAGCGATACGCAAGAATACCTATCAAACTATAGACCCACTTCTGTCCTTCCGGTTTATAAAAAAAATTTTTGAAAGTGTCCGTTTGGAAAGAATCACCACATTTTTTTGAAAAGCATAATTTTATTGCAAAAAGCCAGTACGGTTTCCAAAAACGTATGTGCATGGCACAATAACTTTACTACATGAAGGAAAAATTAATCGAAAGCATTGAGAAGAAAAAACATTATTCTTGTGTTTCTCGACCTTAGGAAAGCCTTTAACTCCGTTGACCATGAGGTATTATCATAAAAGTTAGAAAAATATGATATCAGGGAAGTATCAAGAAACCTCATTGGTAATTATCTAAAGGAACGGAATCAAAGAGTCAGTCTATAAACACCGCCAACCCTTATTGGAAATTAACCGTGGTGTACCTCAAGGATCGAAACTAGGCCCACTCCTTTTCCGTGCTTATATACACGACATAGTTGATATTCTAAATACAGTAGGGATAATTATGTACGCAGACGATGCCAATGTATCTTTTGCAACAAATGACTTACATGAATGATAAGAAGCGGTCAATAATAAACTAAAATCATCTGTTTCGCTTCAACGAAATAAAGTACTGTTGAACGTATCGAAAACCAACCTACGCCTTGTTCAGGCTTTTCAAGAAAAAGGTGAAATACGATATGTCGATCATGTCTGATGGAGTCATCTTAAACAGAAAAACACAAGAGAAATTTCTGGAACTATGGTTTATTGAGGACTTGTCCTAGAACTGCTACATAGGACACCTCTTCGATGGTCTATGAAAAGTAGGGGACACACACAAAATAGGACACTTTGTAACAATTTTTGTTATTACTCTACAACGCTCTTTTTTATGCAAAGCTCGACTATGGAGCGCTTGTATACGGTACTACCTCCACATCTATTTACGACTCGCAGAACTGCAGAAGAAGATACTCCGTTTTAATGTATAATACACGCGGTAGTTTATAGACCTCAATACTTCTCTCCTATTCGGGAAATTTTTAATGATCCGTGCAGAGCAGATATACTATTTAAACTTTCTGCATATATATATGCGAGCAGAATCTCTACAGTGAGGTCAATCAGACTCGTTCTGTAATGTACTCCTTCCGACCACACAGCTCCACACGCCACAAACGCGAACTACGGAGAGCAATCTCCTATCAAAGTATTTATCCTTTAAACAAACAGCAGACGTCGTTATTACGAATGCTACTGGTCCGCATTTAAAAAGCAAATTAGATCCTTAATAATTATAAGAGGGCTGCATTTTTTCTTCCAGTTTCTTTTGAAGTGATTAAAACTGTGCATACTCCTAAACGTATTTCGTTTTTCTTATATTTATTTACGGTTCTTTTTTATGTGGTGTAACCATATGTGAGATCATTATATCTTAATGGTTTGAGTTTTGACATAGCAGAGTATTATGCTTCAATATTTTAGTGATTTATGTTATTTGTGTAATATCTTAAAGAGTTTCGCGATGTAGTTACAAACGCTACATAAGTATGTATATATTTTGTATGCGCATATTTTACAGCTTCATTTAAAAGAGTGTTTTTGTTTAGGTTAGAGTACGGCTTTAGCCTAAGGCTGCTAAACGTTGTCTGAAGTGTATACGGGAGCGGAGATATTTATAAGACTCGGAAGCCTTTAGTGTCTTGCAGCGCTCTTGACATCTAAAGAAAAGCAAGGCATTGAATGAATAAATTGATTGAATGTATAAGAAGCAACTCTACACCGATGGGTCGGAAACTGATGAAGGTAGAAGCAAAAGTTGGTGCGTTATGTAGACCCAAATTTAACGCTTCAAACTTTGAGTACTATACATAATTCGAATCTACTTCGGGTTTACTGTAAGAAACCAGAAATTTATTCGAGGATATGCTTGGGTTTTTATTTTTGACAGACTCCTGAGCTCTCTGCCAAACCTTATCGTCCAACATGGTCGTATGGCATCCCAATGGGCAAGGCACTTGCTACCTGGCTCGGCTAAAAACGATACCTCCAGCACTGCGGCAATATTTACAAGCTCTGTTTCCCTGTACGTGCAACAAAAGGGCAGTTTAATGCATTTCTCTGTTTATTTAGGAAAATCATGCCTTCATACATTATGCTTCCCAGTCGCTGATGAATGCATGACTTGCTCCTTTTCACGAGTGTCACGCAACGACAGGATAACAGCCCTCGAAAGTACTCTCTGCAAACACGGTGAAATATTTGGAGGATTACAGAAGTTCATCTTCGACCTCGTGCCTCCGATGCTCTCTATAATTATGCACGGCTCATTAGGCATCAAATGTACGTGTACTGTGGTAGTTGACAGGTATTACCTGCCTTCTGTTCTACATAATACGCAGCACACTAATTGTTAACACGACCTCTGTATATTATTTTTATTAATTATGCTGACAACTGAGACAACACACGTTCCAGCCGTGCCGGCTGTATTTTAGTGAGGTTAATGAAGAAGACTCACGTACTTGGACTTCTGTGCATAAGGAGGCTGTATAATAAATTTATTCTGGAGTTTCACACTATGGCACGCTTCATAACCATACCTTGGTTGTGCTTTTAGAGCCCCAGAATTTGCTGGTTCAATGCCGCGGTGAGGGCCATATTTTGATAGGCGAAAATGCTAGAGACCCCAGAATTATGGATTTGCACAGCATATAAAGAGCACAAGTGGTCGATATTTCTTGAACCCTCCACTTCAGTGCGCCTCAATAATATCGTGGCTTTCGCACGTTAAAACCGCAATAGAACATCAAAAATAGTTAGGTATAACACAAAGGAACATGAGGGCTGTAAGTTGATACGAGTCCTTCCAACATTTTGTAATGCCTTGTGCGATATTTTTGTGAGTATTTTTTTCTTGAATAATTAGCTGTAATAAAGAACCATAGAAGCTCAGAAAAAAAGGAGGCCGAAGCTTCAGAAGGCGGCAGTCACCTCTGTATATATGTTAAGGAGGAACTTTAAAATTACTTACAGCTAAAAAGTGTAAATGTCATGAGCACTACTTGCAGCAAAAGAAGGAGGAAGCATATTAGCTTCCTCATAAGGCCGGATTATATTTATACTGTTAACAGTCTTTTTTATAGCAAAGCTGAACAATTTGTTGAGGCTATGTGCTTCTTCTATCAGAAAATAATATGTACCATTTATAGCGCCTACCTTTAGCAATTCGAATGGGCTATGATGTCAATAGAACAAAGTCTAGGAAAGTAAGAATCTAGTGAATGACAGATAAATTTCCGTAATTACAATGAGATTAAGATATTGAAAGGTGCAGCTTCTAAAACTGGCAGGTAAAACAGATACCTGCATTGTTTTGTAGCATAGCTATAATGAAAAATAAATAACAGATTCACAACGAACCCCAGAGAAATACATGAAATTTATTGCTCTATCACTGGCACAAGTTAGCCCGATGCCCGTATTAAAGGGCACAATATTGTCGATAAAGATTAGCATCTCCGATGCTTTAGGTAGATTAACTTAGCAATACGACTTTGCTCATTCCTCGCCATGTCACCGATTACGCCCCGTGCACATGTATCAAGATCGGGACTACCTCGAAAATGCTTGCACAGCTGCTAGCAGACCATAACGACAGGATAAAACGCTTGTCTGAGGGACCTCTGCCAGAATAAGATAGCGCTGAACAATGAGATTCCGTGTACGGAGAAAGTGAATGCCTCTGCATTCATTTGCTCCTCACATATAATCGAGCGTTCTGCGGGTTCATACACGAGTTGAAGCGCACTCAGCATGTATGATAGGCTTCGTTTAGACTTGATTGCAATTTGTTAGCTCATGTATGTACTGTGCATTACTTATACCAGCTTTGACCCCTTAATAGACGGAGCAAACCTGACCAGATTGACGCCGTTTTTGCCAGTGGACCCTAGTTCGGGCTCCTTGTACAAAATGCGGATCGTGACAGTGCTGATGCTACTTTCCTTGCTTAAAGTGCGACACCCGAGCGCTTTCGAAACCCGAAGCAAGAAAAGTTGCTGCGTGGTTTGAAAGCGCACGGGATCCTCGGATCCAGCGAAGAGAAAAAAGGAAACACGCAGAGCTAGTAGTGCCACCTACCTACGACAAATAAAAACGCGAATTTTATAATAATGATAATAGTACTTGCTGTGCCATCTACACTCGCGCTATTGCAGCTCACTACGCCGCCGGTGCCCTTATATTTTGTTCCACAGCCGAAGGTACACTATCCGTCCTCAACAAGTTGGTATAAGTCTTTTGTGCCCATACTGTAGAAGATCATGCTTTGCTTTCCGCTGTCCCCTCCTGCTTTACTTAACCCTAACCCACACATCATTTTGATCACCGTTACTTGCCTTTCCGAACCCTACTCCTTTCGCTCCTCATCCTCACCTCCCTTTCCAAGTGCATGCTACACCATTATGCACAAGACTATTCCATCCTGTACCTTCTCCGTGGTCCTTTCCATCCTGCTCACCCCCCTTCCCCACGCCTTGCTACACTATAATGCAGGACGCTATGTTGTGTTCTAACGAATCCTCCCCACCTTTCCCTCCTCCGCAGACGTTATTTTCTACCAACCTCCCCTTTCTGCCCACCCCTCCACCTTTCCCTCCTCATCGCCTTCTGCTAAGGTGGTCGTAAAAAGAATAGAATCAAGGAAGACCGATACTCGGGAGTACGTTCCTGCGAATGCACACAGCCACGTGTCAACATGCAGTGTGGACAACTGTAGTAAAGATCGTCGTAGAAAGATAGAAGTACGACAGCGCCAGAATCGGGAGTCCGGTTCGACGTAGGTTTGCAGCCCCGACAAAACGTGTATAGCTCAGCGCTCGGACAACGTTTTCGGAGACCTTTGCAGTCCCCTGTTCAACATTCTGCAGGGACAGCAGACTTACGCGTGGCACGGACTCACTTGTTAAACAGGTTCTTTCCTTCTTTTGTATAGGAGCACGAGCGAGCCACGTGAAAAGATGAGGCCAACGTTACTGTTGACGAGCAATAAGTTTATAAGAAAATGAACACTTCAAATGAAAGCGCAGCAGACGAAACATGGGTTCACGTCAACAACAACAGCCCGAGCGACAGATTCAGTCAGAAAGCCGATTCCAGCACGCTATCCGCAAGCACAAAGCCAATGTCTCTAGCAAACTTTGCTGTGCGTGAAAGAACCACCGTTGTCCCACCGGGGATATTTTCTTGCTATTCGAATATTTAACCTTGCCCACCTGTAAAAAACTTCTGGTACTGGGAAAAGATCCGACGTGCACACCTCTGTGCGTTCGTTACGCTCCTCATTTTCCAAGCATTCGCATGCTTCAGTGAACCATTGAGCACAGTGATGCCGTCGATACAGCACGCTTTCGTCAGGGTAAGTGTCTGTGCAGGGAACAATAGCAAGCAAAGCAATCCGTCAAACAAGTTATCCAAGGCGGAGAACGTGAAATCCACCGGTAGGCGGTGGCCGAAGGGAGCTGGCGTTACGCGGATCCTTGAAAGACGCGCCCGCCACGCTGAAGAACGTCAACTCGCGACAACCAATGGCCCGTGTACTACAGCAGCTGCGCAGCACAATGCGTGCCAGGGTTTTCGTAGTTGTCATGGGACTTTACGTCCTTCTTTTTGGCTTGCTGTTTAATGTTAAGAGCGTACACGTTGTCGTCTTCCGACAACTCAGTTGTCTACTGCCGAGGCTTCGTGCTGGATTCGCCGGTGCCTTCCATCTCGGTCGAGATGACTTCGTCGGCCTGGTGCGTTGTGACGGCGGCTAGGATGTCGTCGCAACGCACGACGTCATCGCCTTTAGAACACTCGGCTGAAGTTAGCATTTGCGCGGATTCCTCCGTCTTGGTGTCGCCCGCTCCTTCTCCTTGGTAGAGTTGACGTGGTCGGAACATTGCGTCGGGATGGCAGCTTACATGGAGGGGCGGCCCACAACGCGTCAACTTCAGAAACTTCGGGCCGAAGGTTGCTTCGGCGGAGACTTAGTCATGGCGTCGCCGGTGCCATTCTCCTTGACCGAATGACTACGCCGGAGAGCTGCGTGGTGACGGAGGCTTGCATGTCGGAGGAACTCATGTCTCTTCTGTGTGAACTGCAGAAGTACCGGGCGCATCCACTCGTCCCTTGTTGTCCTGTTCCACGACATCACCACTTCGCATGGCTTTGAAGGCGAAGCCTGGGTGGTGATCACCCAGATGGTGAGGATCTGGCGTCATGGTCTTCCCCCCCGAACGTGGCCCTTCTTGGATTGCGGAAGGGACCACACGACATGAGCCCCCAGGGCAGGAGGCCACCGGTAACTCCGCGGTCTTGGTCTGCCTTAATTCCAGAAAATCGTAACGGCCATGGCCGGCCGCGTTCGAATGAGTCCAGTGAAGGATGTCTTCCTAGCTTATGAAACTAAATTTAACGCTGCCGCCCTGCCAAATGGCACGACGGGCGCACGACACAAGCGCACTTCGTCGTCTCTGCTTCTCCTGAACGTCCTTCTGGCGACCATCCGCATAAGAAGTGCACTGTGCATGCACCCATATTACTGACATTGCTTCTAAGAAAGAAAACATGTTTTTAACGGACAGAACGCTTTCGCGAAAAAGAAGAGTTCGAACTGGCTAGACTATAACCACAAGTAACGCACAGTTTCGCTAGAAGGGCGAATCGTGGAATGCGAATGCCAACGCAGGGGATTATCATACCCACAGCAGCTTTGTGCCGCCGAACTGCGCGATTCTGTCCGGGATACGGCTTTACTCTGTTCCTGCTTGCGCAGTGCGCACGCTCATGCGAGCGCGCTTTCCCTTAGCACGACTAGCCTTTGGTGATGCTGTGAGAGCAGCATTCCAGTCGACGCGTTGTTACAGTATGAACACCGTGCCAACCCATGCGAAAAAACGTGCCGAAGGCTTCCAGATTTTTACAGGTAGTAGCAGGTCTTCATCCAGCACTGCGTCCTTGGACAGGTGGTTGCTAACGCGTGATCTATTTCGCATTCGCGCCTGGCGATAGGGGTCGCCGCGCACCGAGAATATAGGGGCGGCAGCCACGCCGGCGAAGTATGCGCCTGTTCCGTTTTAGGAGCGAAGCTCCTTAAGGTTTGGTCTGTCCGTCGGTTGTTCCTAGTAGCGCGTTACCTTCAAAGAAATGTATGATGCTACGTGTGGCAGGCGCGCCCTCGGCGCGTGCCTCCCTGCGCGCGAGCTCTCTCACTCTTCCATCTGCGTCTCGTGAGAGAGAGAGAGAGAGACAGAGAGAGCGAAAGGCGCGCGTTGACTATGGAAACGCTCTTTTCTTCGATGAACGCGCTACCAGCTCGAAAAGAAGGAGAACGCGCCCTCACCTGCGAGAGAGAAGCTTGACGCAGGCAGCGTCTTCTAGCGAGTTTCTTGAATGAAAAATACCGATTGCTCGCGCTAGAGAACCGTTCATCCATATACATATATAGGCCCTGGATCTTGACTTGCAATGAAGTGCCGGTGGGAGATTTCGCTTATGCGTAGTTTAACCATAAGGATTCATAGCGTGCGCGTTAAGTAAATTAATCCGGAAGTCGGCACGATCTACGATGAACATCCGGAGCTTCGCCCACTCATCATCATTCACTCCGTAGATATGCTGTGAATTTTTTTTTGAACGCGGTGTTTTGAAATTCGGATAATCTTGATAAGACTGCACGTTACCCTTGTTCCATGACTCTTGTAAGCTTGAGGTGAATAGGCACCTCATGCTTGAGCGGACACAGCAATTATGGGCTCGAAGTGAACGTTCCCAACATGAGGTTCTAGTATGCCGCGTTCTGCTGTGCCTTTGGTTGCCAGATCCCCACAGGAGATGGCCAGATATGTTTTCCCATACTTTGGCGGTGCAAGAAATGCCCGCAAATGCAAGCTCCCAACTAGCTAAGCTAGGTTTCTGGCCTGTTTTGCAACATGCTAGAGTTAAGTGCGGAAAGTTTTTGACAAGGACGCATGGTGGCACGTGTGGGTGTTATAAGCAGCACCATGATGAGATCATGCGTCTAATATTATTGACACTGCCACCATACCCCGCCACGGTGGTCTAGTGGCTATGGTACTCGGCTGCAGATCCGAGGGTCGCGGGATCGATCCCGGCTGCGATGGCTGCATTTCGATGGAGGCGAAATGTTGAGGCCTGTGTGCTACGATGTCAGTGCACATTACAGAACCCCAGGTGGTCAAAATTTCCGGAGACTTCCACTACGTCGTCTCTCATAATCAGAGCAGTTTTGGGACGTTAACCCCACATAACAACGACACTGCCACCATACTTAAACTAGGCAAAGATTGTCTCAGCAACACCTTCATTATCGTGATCTAGGAAAGAACTGTCTTTCCTTGAGGGCTCCACCACTGCGCATGCCTCAGCGTCCACAATTCTAGATATGTTTCGTCCGAAATCAAATAGAGCATTGTTGACTGAGCGCTCGCGTTTGGCTTATTGTCCTGTCCTGGTCCGCGTCTACAATGTTCGGCCTTAACTCTGACATGTAAGCTCTGAATCCAACAAATCGACCGCAAGGCTTTTGCAGTGACTGAAAACACCCGGCTATGCGAAGAGTAAGAGAACGCAGTGGAAAATGGTGCTATTTAATAACTGCAGCGTTTCTTAAAACAAAGAAACCTACTGTAATGTAGTAAATGCTCGACGTAAGCTGCCTGACTCATTGCCTGGCTTTCTTAGGCAAAAGCTGTTTTTATTTCTTCCATAAAAGCTCATTTTTACAGTTGTGTCCATATTTACACTCCTGCTCTCTCTTCCCCTCCCCTCGACCTAAAAAAAAACCCGCTTTGCTGGCTACAACCGCTTTGCTGGCGGTTGTAGGCGTTTAGGGCATATTTAGTAAAAAAATGCCGCCCGCATCCTCCCAGCGGGGGGAACTCGAGTAAATGCGTCGCAGATTGGTGGGGGTATCGCGTGAATGTTGCGTAATTGGGTATGGTTTTGGGAATGCTTAATTGTTATTCGTCTTTATTATTCTTATTTATTGAATGAAGGAGAAGCGAAGGCAAGGAGTGTAAAGTTAAAGTGTGTCTTTATTGCTTGGTGCCGTCGTTGTATTGGACGGCACCAAGGTGGGCGCTTGCGTCCACGAGCAGCGTCCGGAGCCGCGTCTCGTTGACGACGTTTGCACGCCGCGTCTCGCTCAAGTACCTGGGGTCTTCAAAGCTCGCTGCTCACGTTTCGCCGCTGCTTCTCGTGCACGAAGTTCGGAATCCGCAGCTCGGCGTTGCCGTTTCGCAGAAGTGTCACGCTGTTCTAGTGATGGATTGAATTCTGAACGCGCGCTCCGCCGCTTATATACACACCGCCCGCGTTCAAGAGCGAGGAGTACGGAGGAGAGGTCCGCAAAGACGCCCTATACTGAATTCCGAACGCGCGCTCCGCCGCTTATATACGCACCGCCCGCGTTCGAGGGAGAGGAGTACGGGGGAGAGGTCCGCACCCCCACTGGGCATGCTCGGCTTGCAGAACGCGCGCCTGGAGCAACGCAAAGGAGGCGTTGCCTGGAGCGACAGTTTTGCAGGTGTCTTCCAGGGCCGGCACGAGACGAGCCGAGCATGCGCAGTGGGGGTGCTGACGGCGCCGCGCCGACGCCGAAGCGCGACATCGTGCGACTAAGAAATGCTCCGTATTTAAAGATACCCTGGGCGGTAGTGGCATTTTTTCGCACATGTGTTGTGGGAAATGCCACAAATTTAGTTGCATGTGCATTAGGCGCCACTGAAAACATAGCCTTATATCTGCGGGCTTTGCGAAAGCCCATGTGGGGTGGAGTCGGCTGGGTTATTACAAACAGGGCATAGAATAAATTTATTTCACAAAGCGAGTAACTGCATTGATCGGTGCCTCATAACGCAGCGGCCGTCGTATATTTCTTCCTTTGTGGGATGTAGTCTGTAGACAATCCGCCGGTGGAATGCAAATGTTTTTGTTAAGTTACACTAGCAATTGAATCATCATATTAAAATATGCTTAGTGTTCCACGCGTCGTGGGAATCAATGTTATACGAAGCAATTAGCGGGGAAATCACCCATGACGAATTTTGTTCTTTAAGGAAGCTTTGCGAGTAGGATCAAGCTCTTCGTGCAAAGTGAATGGGTACTTACTCATCAAAAGAGACAGGACTGCGGGGAATCGATCGCCACTGACAGCGTAAGCTGGAGGAGCGACATTCCTAAGAGGCCATCGTAAACGCTTAAACGCTTAGGAAAACTAGTCAAGTACACACGGTAGGTAGGCCCTGCGCCATAAGTCCGCGCTACGGGCTTATCTCTGCACAGCGGTCTCGTTTGCCCGACGTTGCCTTGCTGCAGCCGCGTGCGTAGCTGTGCGATTCACTTCAGCAGCGGTCCGCAAGTTGCGAGGAGGCGCCATCAGATATAAGGAAGAGCCAATTCAGGTCGCTGTCGATCTGCGCACGTCGCCTATCGCGTGACTCATGGCATCGACAAAACTGTCGTCACATCCTCCTTGCATTTCTGGCAAATTCTGAGCCGACTTTCTCCGCCGTGCCCTTGAAGATCATGAAGGACGGCGACAACGAAAACCGCCTTTGGATTTTCTAAGTGTTGTCGCAGATGCCACTCATCGAACAATAGGGGGCCAACATCGACGCCGCGGCTTGAGAAGAGGCACTCAACCCCTTCGTATTGAGAGCAGCGAAGCAAGAAGCCGAAACGCTACAAACACTGCAATTTCGATTGTTCGTAGATGCCCAATAACAGCAAGGAAGTACACGAGCACACCGAGTCTCCGTTCAAGAACCAGAACTTGTCAAGCAACGTGACTGCCCATTTCTCCGGACCCAGCCTGCGGCTAGAAGGACCACTTGCCCCTCAACATGTACACCGCCAGCGGCAACACCTTGCAATGAGACCTTTGTGAAATGGAAGTTGTGTCGCGTGGCGGAACTCCTCCCTGGTCACATCTGAGGAAGGCGTCCTGACTCAAGGTTCGCGCTCTTGAAGAACGCAGACCTTCGCAACTTCGTCGTCGCCGTAAGTGCGTTGCGAAATAAAGAAAACAAAGGGGCGGCGAACGCGAGCAGGGGAAAAAGGCGGGCTCGTTCAGCCATTCCTTCGAAGAGGCCAGACGGTCGGGCACGCTTCTTTGTCGTATTTTCGCTGCAATCGTTATGGTGCCCAAAGCCGGGAGTGGAGACCTCCACATTCGTTCTGCGGGCGGGTACGGTTCTTGGTGTTTTCGCTGCATTCGTTCTTGTGTCGAAACCTGCCCTGTCGTCTGGCCCTTCGACTTTCGGCAATGCAAACAACTTTGGACAAAGCGCGGCTTCGTCCGCACCGCTATAACCAAAGCCATTACTCCTACAGGCCAGACGGCCGGGTCCGGTTTCCCTCCGTATATCCGTTACATTCGTTCTGTTGCCTAGACCCCCCGGTCGTCCGGCCCTTAACTATCGTTCTGGTGCCGAAACGAAGGATCTTTTCGAGGCAGCGCTTCGTAATAATGATGACGGAAATGTTGAAGAAGATCGTTTCATTATGATGATGTTCATGATGCCTCTGTAGTGGGTGCAGTGCTACAAAGCATGCTCCCCTGTGTTCTCTCGAATGATTCCTCGCACTCGTTATGCAATCCACTTTCCGCGACGCGTAGTGAGCGTATTACTATTTTTTCCACTTAACGTTTCATTTTTAATGCCATTCATCAGCAGGCTTTATATCTGTTTTCGTCTTTTATCGACAAATTTCGAAGCACAGGCGTAGCTCAGTGGTAGACTGCTCGTGCGACACAGAGATGATGTTGGTTCGAATCCTCCATGCTGCTGTTATTTTTTTCTAAAATGCGTGCGATAATCGTTACGAACACCGGTAGCTGCGGCCGACAGCTGCAGCGCCAAAAACGGCAGTTGTTGCGATCTCATAACAACTTACGCTGTAATATGCTTGACGTAGGCAAACCTGGAACATCGAAAGCACCGCGACGACTTACTGATGGCCTGAAAACTTGAGACAGCGCACCGTATGATCTTGGAGGCAGTGCAGCGCGTGAGGTTTAGGAAACTACGTGCGACTGCAGTATCGTTACCCGTGAATTACGTCACGAGTATACCATGTTAGTGATGTATGGATCAGTCATTCATTTCGTCATATATCGATACCCAAAGTCCGAAATACTTGGGTATACCGCGTAAGCGAGGTGAGTAGGTGAGCACCGGGACGCAGATAGATAGATAGATATTATAGATAGATACACAGATATTGCCGAAGTGAATTTTTCTTTGTCAATAAATGCTTGGAATGTAAAAAGAGAACAAGAGAGATAAAGATTGGACCTAGGAGAGGAGGGAGAGATATACAAAACACAGAGAAAGAGAGAGAGAACGAAAATTAATAGAGAAGACAGTTAAATGAGTGGAAGTGGCGATTAGCCAAATTTAGATGAAGTAAACCTTGTTTTCAAATCAAATCAACATCAAGTTTTATTATTTCATATAAAGATGTACAAAAAAGGATATACAGAAGGAGGTCCCGTAGTATACACTGAAATGGGACCTCCTATCAAATGTAAACATAAGTATTTGATTGGCAACAACAGTGGCAGAAATAATAGAATACAAGTTTATAAAAAATGAACTACAGATAGAATTAAATGACGATGCTCACATCAACTAGAAGCAATCGCAAATGTAAACTGTAAAATATATTATGGTATATCTATATAAATAGGATAACATGATAAAGAAAAAAAAGCACAAAAAAAACACAAAAAAACAAGAGACTGAAATGACAATGGCATGGCGAGGAGAGAAACCGGTTAGGCAGAAGAGTGAGTGTCGCTAACAAAAACTTTTTCAATTCATGGCAAAATTTGTGTTTTTTGAATTTTTTTAGAAATGGCAATGTATTCCATAATGATATGGCCGCAAAGTGAACTGTCTGTTTGCCATAATTAGTTCTTACTTTGGGCAGAATGAAGTTGTTATGCTGCGCAAAACGTGTTGCGTTAGTATTTAGTAAAGCTGATGAATGAATTGATGATAATGATATTTGTTTATTGATTAGTTTGAAAAGGAAAGTGGCGAGATTGCAGTGAAAATTATACTTTATCGGTTTCTTTGCGTCTGCATGGCCTCTGTAGAGCGAGAAATGTTAAGTGTGGATTAACTAAATATCGTTGGTCCTTTCATTGACTTCGGAATGCTTTGCTGAGCGCCGACAGCTCTTCTGTTCATTGATGTCTTCGATACACTCTTAGAGCGGTAACCTTTAGTTTATTTGATAGGTACACAAAATGTGAAAATAGGCTCCTTTATTAAGGATTAAAGCGCTTTAACCTTATCACAATTTTGTGTACGTATAAAATCAACTAAAGGTAACCGTGCTAAGAGTGTATAAGAGCCATGACTCAAGCTTTTATTGTTCAGCGTAAAGAAAAAGGCCGATAGGCCGCTCGAGGCATAATGAACGTGTGTTTTGTTCCTTGTGCAGGGTATTTGGTTAGGGTCAAGAAGAAAAAAAACAAAACTGTAGATATTACACGTTGCGAGAATAGTTGTTATATATGTTAAGCTGTCCGCGTGCAAACTACCTATCACGATTAGCTTGCCATACGCAGCAAATTTTAGGGGATAAATTAACTTCTTTGTGCAAAGCGCATGAGTGGGTGTATGCTTAACGTAGTGCAACGAGGGCGTTCGACAGCACCATGTTGACTGAATCGTAACTAATGGTACGACGTAACGCTGCATAGGTACCTGTTCTGCTGAAGAGAAGCGGACACTTCGGCATCCTGATGTGGCGCATCATAAACATCCTTGCTTGATAGTCCGCAGTATCGAGCAAAGTTGAACAAACGCATGCTGACTGATGGAACATATAGATTATTTTTACATTCGTATGACAGCGGTCAACATACGCTATAAGCGACAGTCATGTTGCAGAAGCGACGTCATCACAACTGGTGTGCAATAGATTCATTCCCTGCATGTGCCGTGGTGGAAGTGCCGGAAGAGCCTTGAGATGACACGCCTCCTGGGCAGCTCGGGGGGCCCGGGTTCGATTCCTAACTCTCTACAGGATGGTAGTCCGCCTTCGGAGAATACAGCGTGAACGTTTGTGGCATGTTGTGTTTACACTTCAATGCCAAGCTACGGCAAACCTGATGCATATGTTGTTTAAAGTGTCTCCTAACAATACGCCAAATGTCTATGCTGATCCTACAGAGATAGAGGCTGAATGAATCCAAACGCCTGAGGCGCATCCAGCCGAGCTGTGCGGGTATGAGTCACGCGTGATTGCATTGCCCTTAATCATGCTGTATGCGAGACCTGTATCGTGTGATGTAAAGTGCAGTTATTCATGTTTGGTATGCATTTTTAACCTAATGTAAATGTAAAAATTTCGGTCTATGCCATGAGGCGAGAAGGGCAGAAGAAAACTGAAGCGTGGACTGCGATATATATATATATATATATATATATATATTATATATATATATATATATATATATATATAGCACAAGTGACGAAATAGGCTATACCGAATACTTCGGTGTTCAGCGAGGTGTAACGAGCTGGACAGATGTCGTTGCGCAACTAAATATTTTAACGCGGCCACACAAGACAAGCCGACTGTAGCGACTCTAATGTGGCTCACGGTACGACGTAACGCGGTTGCTCAGGTTAGTGCAGAGATGTGCGTTTTGTCGGAGAGAAATACACGGTACAGTGCTTTGATGTGGATATCATAACGTGCCCAAAAACAAGGCGAGAGACATTATTATAAATATCTACATTCCTTGCATTGTCATAAGGGCGGTTAAAAAGGCACAACGACCCCAATTCGCGCTATACAAGCGCCATCACCACTACTGCTGATGCAAGTGGTTAACTTACGAAAAAAGTAACACCATCTTCCCAAAGGGAACCCTGATGGGATGCGCAGCAGCAGCGTTGCGCACGGGTGCGTCACGGGTGAACGGCGCTAACGCGGGTGCTTCGCATCCCATCAGGATTCCCTTTGGGAAGTTGGTGTTAATTTTCAACGCGTACGTTAGGCGCGCGTCAGGTTTATTGCGCGTGAACCGACGAGTCGGCGGTGTAGCGAGCGGCGGTAGCAGCAGGTGTTGCGGGCGAACGGACGAGGCGGCAGCTGCGGGCGCTGCGGCGAGCACGCGGCAGGCGAGGGAGAGAGTAACGTCAGCGCGCACTGCGAGGGGAGCGTGACGTCAACGCGCAGCTGCGGCGTGGCCTACTTGGCACCGCTCCAACACCTGCGGCGAGGAGAGCGCGTTGCGGCGCGTTCGTGCGGAGGCACGGAGGGACAGCGTTACACAGCCTAGTCAAAGAGCTGCTTCGCATCTAATATGTACCGCGTTAGAATGGCTGCCGTGGACGAGGCGTAGAGTGCTTGCTTGTAACCTGATGGGTCAGGGTTCGATTGCTACCCACCTTGCCTGTGGTCTTTAAAGCTGGTTTGCCTGTCTGCTTCGTATGTTCCCATTACATTTTGGAGCTGCACAGAAACGGCATGCCTTTACCTTGTTTAACCGACACAAAGTGTGTTCAGACAAAACCCTACTTTTGTGGGTTCTTTTGTGGGTCCTTCTAGTCAACATTTCTTCGAAACAAATGCATTATAGTGCCCGAAAAATACCACAGTGAAGGTAGGTACCTGAATCCGTGAATACAATAAAGGTATTAAAAGCTCAAAAAAACGCAAGAATTCTGTTAGGAATGCAAAAAACCGGAAGGCCGAAGTGTGATTTCGAAAGCACCGATTGGCCACAGATTATCGACTAAAGAAATGACCTCTTCACAAGGAGAGCAGCGCCCCCGAAACACAATTTGACCTTGAAAACAACGGCCCTACCAACAGACTCAGTAAGCCTGCCCCAGAAAATTGGCCCCGCAGCTCTAAGCCGATGTGTTTAGCCAGCATTGTAAAGCGTAAAATAACGGGCGTTCTCGCAAACGGCGCAATCGCTAACTATTCGAATACTCCATCTTCACTCCAGCTCGAAGGAATGCCTGATGGTAAGAAAAGAACTTACGTCAGCGACTCGTGACGTTCCTGTCGATGGACCTTTTTATTGAATTCCAAAGCTTGCAGTCCGCCATCGCGGCGTGCGAAGCCCTCGACTGGACGCAATTTTGACGAAGTCAGCGATGATGCTCCAGGAACCATTTCCAAAGAAAGGCATCCGCCAAGCGAAGTACCGAAGGCCTGCGACGTAGTCGTCTTGGCCCAGCCGTACCCTCGAGCGCTTCTGCGGGGACTTGTCCTTCTTGGGGTCGCGTCGCCTCCTCGGCCAGGAATGCTTCAGCAGCCTCCTGCATCATGTCGTCGTCGGCTTGCATGCAGACGCAAAGAGAAGCATCGTCGTTATTGGACACTTCGGCCGATGTTTTTTTCTGGGCAGAGTTCAAGGTTTTGGGGTCGCCGGCGCCCTTCTCCTCGGTCGAGATCTCTGTGTCAGCATGTTCTCCGGTGCCGGGGTCTTGCGCATCGGCGGAAGGGTTGTTTTTTCCCGTGCGAGCTGCTGGAGAGCTGATGTCCGCACACGCCCCTGTTTTCCCGTTTGGGGCCTGGTTCACCTGCTGGAACGGCTGTTGGGGATGAAGTGTTGGTAGTGGTTCCACAAATGCTGAGGTCCAGGTTACAGTGCTTTCCTCACGAACATGACCCTCTTCGGAACGCAGATAGGGCCCAGCGTCATGTGGTAATGCCTGAGCAGATCGCGTCCTCTCTGGGTCGGCCTGCAGTAGGTCCAGGACATTCTCATCATCCATGGCCAAGAGCGTCGTATCGGTCCAGCGAAGCCTGCTTGCTTGTGCCCGGCGATGGCAGGCGCCGCGGACGAATGACGCGCACTTCGTCACCGTCGCTTTTCTTCGACGTCCCTCCGGCGACCGTACTTCTTTTATTCGGGTCTTCCGTGCTGGGACACACGAACAGGATTATATGCCTTGCTCTACAGAAGTTCATTACCGATCCGAATGGATTTGCTTGTTCAGCTATTAGATCATAATTACTTATTCCATTAATGTTTATACCACTGATCGATTGTAAATTTATTTGATTAAGCTATTTTGCACGAAAACACTATGTTTGTAATATTGAAATTCACATCAAAGGACGAATAAACCTTTCAGATAGCATAATTTAGCAAATTAAACGCCAATCCGCCTGGGTCTTGGCTAATCTCCCCAAATGGGTAGATGCCAAATGTAAAGGAGCATCATCATCATCATCGATCTTCCGCACAATAAGTACGCTATAAATAGAAGAATTTCACGGACGTTGCTTGCAATAAACCAAAGGGGTTTTAAATAGGAGTGTTTAGTTTCGGCAAAGAATTGGAACTGGTTAAGCTATAACCACCAAAATGCCATATTACGACAGAAATGCGTGGCAATGAACGTGAAATCAATGCATGGATCGTTATTTCGTCGGATTTAGGGGCGATAATGGATCGTTTTGAGCCGCAGTAATTCGGGGTCCTGAGTGCCGTTGCTCTGCACGTAGGCTCTGCTTGTGCATTGTGGACACGCATGCAAGCGCGCTTTTCGTTTGGCGCGACTAGCCTTTCGCCGAAACTCTGACCAGCATACAGATCGATGTGCTTCTGCGCAGTACCAATACTGGCGCCGACACACACGAACAACGCGAAGAGAGCACGATGCCATCACTGGAGCCACGTGTAAACACCGGCGCCCTAGACGAAAGAAATCTTGGCGATTCCGGCGTGTTGCCAGCTTCAAGCGTTGCATATGTATGCCGTCCCCGATTCACGGCCTACCTTGCCTTCATTTGTCTCGGTAGGCGGTATCTGCGTTTCCGTATCGTGATATGTTTCAAAATGTATGGATAACCCACTAGTGAAATACCTGTACAATATATCGACTGTATCAATATACCGTGCCGGAGAACGGCATCGCGTGACTTGTTTGTCGCAAATGAGGCGGCGTGTTTCAAAGGAATTGCAGGACGTTTTGTTAAGTCAAGAGAATTCGCCCTGCTGTCATTTACTATTATGGAGTCGCAGACACATCCATTTCTGAACGGTCAGAAGAGACTCACATGACACCTGGAGTGTTTTATCGCGTAAGCTGTTATGAGATCACAGCAAGGGCCATTTATGGCGCTGTGGTTGTCCACTACCGCCGCCGTCACCACCGTTGCGCAGGTGTCAGAAGAAAGTAATCAGCATTGACCAGGATCCAAACCACCTTGCTCTGCGTGGCAGTCGAGCATTCTACCGCTGAGCTACTCCCGTGGGTATAAAATCGTTGCTAAAAGACGTAAAGAGGTATAAAGCCTGCCGAGGAATTATTTGAGAAGAACCCAGGGGATACATGCTCTGTAGCTCTGCACCCATTACAGAGGCATCATCAACATCATCGTAATGAAACAATCTTCAGCTTTTCCTTCTTCATTATTACAAAGCGCTGCGTCGTAAGCAGTTTTGTCCTATCGTGCCATGCGTCACGGGAGAGGCGACCTCTACAGCCCCGACAGCAACCTGACTTGGCTCTTCGATATACCTAATGATTGCTGAAAAATAAAAGTTCTAAAACTTTCTGTAGATTTCTGAATAATAATAATTAAATATCGTCTGGTGAACATATAGTACCTAATGAGGAGTGCATTGTTACCAGGACTAACTTTCTTCTTTGTATTGTGTTTTAGAATGAGATTCAGCAAACCCTCTATCGAAACAACATCACTGGAACTATTCGTCTGCGCTATGAAAGAAGGAACAATGGAGCTATCAATTGTGAAAACAGACTGAAACAACCATTCAAGGCGTTTACAATGAGAGTAGTATCGCCTGTAACTGTGTCGTTTATTGCAAATGATTGAGGGGTAGATTCCATAGGTAATACAGACTCCGAATGCTTTCGTAGAATATTTCTGAGAAAGCCCGGAAGTATAACTTGAAATTAAAGATCACGAGCTGCGTTACTTTTTGCTTCAAGTTCCTCCTTTATAGCAATGAATTGTGCAGTAGGAATAGCATCACCAGAGCGTTTAGCACGCCGCAAACGCCCAAGTGGTCACGACAGGTGCAAAATTTCTCGTGTGATCCACGGCAGCTCTGAATTCGCCTTTATTACTCTTTAACGGTGCAAAACGCATCATGGACATTGTAAAAACATCACTGAAAAATTTAGTTAAGCTACCGATATCGCCAGAAATACCAATCGTTTCAACTGGCTGAAAGAATCGATAAGTGTATCGATTATACCAATGATCGTCAGTATGGCTCATATCACGGAAAGTAGAGCAAACATAACGTGTTTTCGGTACATGACAAGCGATGGATGCAAAGGTCTCCTTATGAACTAACATGTCATCTACAACAGTGCATTCATAACCAGTATCGCAGAACCTCAAGACAAAATCTAGAATCGCCGTGCCTCTTGCGGCGTCGCTGACTGTTCACTTTAGGCCACAAGTCAGTGAAAATTTCAATGTTTTTCTGCACAGTTGGGAAACATGCACTAGCGGAGATAAGCACGGCCAGAGTATGTCGGGGACATTAAAATCCCTCATACATATTAGATTAGGCGAATGAGGAGTTATTTCTTGGACAAATGCATTCAAGGAAACCAAACTGCCTGCGACATGGTCAGGTGGGTGTTAAAATTTAGCGACAACAAAAGTCAATAAGTCAAAATAAACTTTACATGTAAACGGCCCAATCTGAGACGATGCGTCAAGCGCACTAAACTTTAGGTCGTAATGTAAATATAAAGCAATGCCACCACCTCTACTATCGGCTCAATGGAATCGTATGATATTAAAGCTCGGTATACCTCTGCATCACAAATTGCGCTATGAAACCACGAATCCAAGACTCCAATGATATGGGGAAAGTTAGTGAGAATAAATTCGAAAACATGTGGACATGACTAAACTTCATGCGTTAATATTTAAAGTACGGATATCGGGGAAATCACGGGGCGTCAAGGATAATTAGAAGCAGAGGCCCAAGAAGCCCTAAAGTATCGCTATTGTGAGACTGCACAATCGCTTTAGTCTGCGCTGCTCAGTTGTATAGCACACATAATCAATAAACACGTGGTAGTAAACAATGCACACGGAAGAGCCGCTATTGCGGTGTGTTCTGGTTGCCTCCCATAGCTTTCTTCAGATAAAACACACATAGTCAGAATAATGCTCAGATATACAGGGTGTCGCATATAACTCGACCCAAGATTTATACAATAACAAAGAGCACTAGTGTCCAGGAAGGCTTCCGGTAGGTGTCGTGCTACTTTCATGTTTTAGATATTTTAGTACCATGACCATTTCTCTTCATTCCGGACCCATAGATCACTCCACACGCCATTGCCATATTTCAGCCTATCTTGTTTTTTACGCTCCTTTACAGCGATAGTCTTCAGGCCTCCTTACAGCCACGTACCACCAGTCATTGTAACGCACCAATCACGGCAGACATACTGTTACTGTCCTGGCGCTCTTGGCCACACTTGGCCCTTGCGCCACAAAACACCAAATACATATAAACGACAGTCATGGTACTTACAGCCAGTATTTTTTATAATGAACATAAATAATAATTAGTTTTAATTAGAGAACTCCTTAATTCTTCCTTTAATCGGAGAATTGTCAATGACAAAGTTGTAGGGCGCCTCAAAATAACCCCCGAATCATACATCTTTTATCATGCTAAGTTATGCATCATCGTTATTTCCAAAAGAAAACAAAAGCCCGCGAAACACTGGAAATATGAAATGGACGCGCTTCCGTGCTCCGCTCATCCCGCGCTCCCAAGCGAACTTTGATGTAAACAACACTGCTTTCATTAATTGCGTTATCGTGCAGGGCTTCGTCGTGTAGGGTGTTGCGATAGCTTTCGTGACCTGACTAGCGCGTTGCGATAGTCGTTTGCTTCTGCTGGCGGTACGATGTTTGCTTGATCATGCAGCATTAATGATAGCTTAAACTTTCTTGTATCATGAAACAGGAGTACAAAAAAAAAAACAGATTCAAGCGCTGTTAAAAAAAACCGTGCGCGATAAACGCAGGCAAATAAAACGTCACCTTTTCGAAAACAAAGAGCCACTCGGAGTTTGTTTTAGTGCAAGAACTAACGAAATCCATAAAAGTCGTCTCAGCCGCTCATGAAGAAATATCCAATGGTGCAACCACGCTAGCTCTCGGTGTCTCTCGAACACCGAAACAGAAAAGAAAGGGCTGGAAGGAGAGCAGGGCGAGACAGCAGTGTTTCTTTTCCTATTTGTTTCTTCGACAGAAGCTTTTATGTGAGGGGATGGTAACATAATAAAACAGCGCTAAGAGTCACGTGTACGCACTACTTGTGAGTAGGTGTTTTCAGCTGCTACTTAGAGCACGTGCCCAAACAGGTGAACGTCCGAAGCAATACAGTCCTTGCTTCTTTCCAAAAGCTTGTGTTGTTGCAGCTATGATCACTGTCGCCAAAATGTCACGGCAGACTCTGCTTATTTTTCCCTTTAGAGCGTCCAGTATGGTAGTTTCACTGTCATACACGTGATCTTTCGCGTAACCCCACAAGAAGAAGTCCACCGGTGTCATGCCAAGCGTCCTTGGAGGCCAGGGCACATAGCCGTGCCGGCCAATCCGCTGCCCCGGGGAAACCTCGTCGAGCCACTTTCGAGACCATCGGCTACTGTGAGCCGCAGCAACATCTTGCTGGGACATATGCCGGAAGTGCGTAAGTGGAACGTCGCAACAGACGTCCCTGACAAGGCCTCCGAGGTTGTCGTCGACGTAGCGCTGAGCCGTTAGCGTGTTGTGGAAAGAGATGGGTCCGATGATGTGTAGATCAAAGATACCTAAAGGACCATTGGTATTGGTGCTTTGTCGGTGCCATCCAGTGGGGACATTTTCGCTCCAATAGTGGGCGCGAAGGTTCACTTGCGCATTTTTGGAGAAGTTATCCTCTTTCTTTTCAAAGCACGTGTTGTTGCGTTTCAAGATAGGGCGTCGGTGAAGCGCGCCATAGCCGCGGGCATCGGGGCTGCGAGATGACCTTATGGGGAGCACGTGTTTCCTTTCTCGCCCAAGGTCGCGACCACCCAGCCCGAAACCACCTTGGTGTCGTTAGGAGACGGCGCGTAACGAGGATGAGTCGACTTTCTGGCCCACCGAAAAGATACCTGTTGTCGACTTGGGGGAGGACAACCTGGCACGCACGCTTCGACCCCTGCTGTACTGCGGCTCCGAGGGAGCCTCGCCTCCGCCCGGCCGCCCCTCCTGTCTTGGAATGGCCCTGGGAGATGGAGTAGAAGGCTGCGACGGATGAACAGGAGGGAGACGAGAGACGGAGATCGGACAGCCAGGGTCTCAGTGCCCGAGTTCGCTGTGCCGATAGTTGAAATGTAAATAAATGTTAAGTTTTCATTTTCAACTACTCGGAGTCGTGCCTCCATCAGTAAGCCAAACTTGATCACCGACACGAACGGCCCACGCTCGACGCTACAAACAGGTAGGCAGCGGCGAGATCAAGAAGAGGCTGGCGGAAGACTGTCGACGGAAGAGCGACATCTGTGGATCAGGGATCAGCAGAGCTCCTCTTCGTGGCTCCGGGAGACACAACCGTCGCAGTAACAGCGTGGAGGCTGGAACGACTCGGAGGAAGAGCAGCAGAAGGCGCAGTACACACGATCTGGGATCGGCGGACCTGGCAGCGTGGCTCCGGGAGACACGACCTTCGCAAGCTCGCAGTTCGGTGAGTGCTTGAGCGACTACGTTTTGCTGGAGGATAAGGACAGGGTTCTGTATCGGGCAATTAGGTCTGACTAACCGCCACTGGGTGTATGTTTAATTCAGGGAAACTCGTAGCCGGCTCTCGAAGGCATGGATATCACCGTGTTAAGAAAGGAAGAGCTTCTGCTGTTGGCAGCAGAGCTCGGAATGGATATAAACAGTATGTTGAGGAAGCCCGAAATTCGCGCTGCAATCGAAGAAGTGGGTTTCGAGGAGGACGAGCTCACAGATGCTTGGGAAAAGATATGTCGCGAGCGGAATGAAAGGGCGGAAGAGAAAGAGAAGCAGGAAAAGAGGGAACAAAGGCAGGCAGAAATTGAGCTCGAAAGAATAAAGCTAGAGCAGGCGAGATTGGCGCGCAGTGCGGACGCGGCGCCACCGCCTCCAGCGGAAAGTGTGAAAATGACAAACTTGCTTCAGCCGTACAAGACAGGCGATGACATCGGTCCTCTACCTGGTTAATTTTGAACGGATTTGTGAGAAGTATTCATTTCACCGAGACACATGGCCAGAGCGGTTGCTTGCGTTGTTGCCGGGAGAAGCCTCGCAAGTCGTGGCCCGACTTAGTGCAGCTGAGGCAGGCGAATACAGCTCAGTGAAATCGAGCTTGCTCGCAAAATACAGGCTTTCAACGGAGGAATTTCGGAGGAGATTTCGCCAGGAAAGGAAAAAGTCTAACGAGAGCTTCGTGGAGTTTGCGTGTAGCCTGAGGGACAATTTTTCGGAGTGGGTGAAAGGAACAGGGGCGGATAACTTCACTAAATTGGGAGATCTAATCTGCTTAGAGCAGTTCTATGAGACTTTGCCCGATAACGTGCGCCTTTGGGTTAGGGATCGACAGGAAGGTGTGTCTGTAAAGCGTGCCGCACAGCTTGCTGATGAGTATGTCATAAGTCGAGGCCTTAGGACTCAGGTCTATGGCGTGCACAATTATCAAAAGCCTTCCCCACGGTCACAAGCGTACCCTCGAGGACAGCAAACCGCAGCTAAACGAGACGACGCTAATCAGACTTTAGCTCGCTCTGAGGGCATAGTGAAAGCACCTGAAAGGGGTAGTAATAAACCCACAAATCAGTCGGAAGAGCTCGAAGCCAGAGTTCAGGTGACATGCTTTAACTGCAAGGAAACAGGTCATTTCGCCCGAAACTGTTCAATGAAAAGGCCCGTATTCGCTTGCATAAGCGATCATCCAAGTAACATTGATCTACTGAAGCCATACATGACAGAAATCATGGTAAATGGGAAAGAATGTAAAGTGCTGAGGGACTCCGCGGCGACCATGGATGTCGTTCATCCGAGCTATGTAAAAACTGACGACTACTTATCCGAATGCGCGTGGATAAGGCAGGCCGTCAGCGAACACTCAGTGTGCTTACCTATGGCAAAGGTACAGATTGAGGGACCTTTCGGAGCTATCGAGACAGTGGCAGCAGTCTCCAAAGGGCTACCCGAGGGCTACCCTTACCTTTTCTCGAACAACTCAGAGTCGCTGCTAAATAAAAGGGGATGCACATTTGCAGAAGCTCAGGTTATGGCTTTGACAAGGTCAAAAGCGCGCGCACTCGCTCAACAGCTGCGTTACGACGATAGTGAAAGCGTCCAATCAAAAGATGAAGTAGCCAGCTCCGAAAACGTAGTTGCGCCGGAGGAGCAGAAACCCGAAAATCTGGAGGATTCTAGCGATAAGGAGAGGCCAGTTGAGAAAAAGAAAAGAAAGTCTAAAGGAACAGATAACAGTTTTCAGGGAACGGTGTTAGCACCGACTGCGCCTAGCTACGAGCGCTTGCTGGGGGTTGATCGAGAAACGCTACGAGAGGCACAAAAGAACGACCCGACGTTAGGAGTTCTGAACAGCGGAAGCAGTGAGGGGGTGTCGTCGAAAAACATTTCTTTCGAAGTGAGAAAGGGCGTCCTGTACCGTAAGTACCGAGATAGGCGAGGGCGATCCTACGATCAACTGGTGGTGCCGGCACCGTATCGCAGAGACATACTGAGCCTTTGTCAGGATCACGCGTGGGCAGGACACCTAGGTATAAATAAAACGAAGAAAAGGCTGCTGCAGGAATTTTATTGGCTAGGGTGCTTCAGAGAGGTGGAGAATTTCGTGCGCACTTGTGATACTTGTCAGAGAGCAGGCAAGTCTAACGACCGATGGAAAGCACCGATGGTAAAAGTGCCAATTATTTCTGAGCCCTTTCGCAGAGTGGTTGTGGATTTGGTGGGACCGCTGCCGAAAACAACGGCGGGAACAGATACATTCTAACGTTGTTGTGTCCGGCGACCAAGTTTCCTGAGGCGGTGCGCTTGAAGGAGGCAACTTCGGTAGAGGTAGTCGATGCACTGCTTCCCATTTTTTGCGCCTTGGTTTCCAGGCAGAGATGCAATCCGATCAAGGAACGGTGTTCACGAGCGCACTCACGACAACGTTTCTCGAGAAGTGCGGGGTCAGGAGTTTGCATAGCTCAGTATATCACCCTCAAAGTAACAGCGTGGGGAGGTGGCACGCCGCACTCAAGAAAGTTTTGAGAGCGGTTTGCCTCGGAAGGACTCATTTGGTACAGCGTCAAATCGAGCAGACAACAGCGGTTACTTTTAGTTCGAAGGCTTACCGCATGTCCCCACGGCGGCTAGGCATAATGAAGCCAGAAGTGAAAAGGACGCTTCGCCTGGGTGTAATTAAGGAAGGATGCAGTGACTATTGCTCACCCTTAATGCTCGTTGAAGTACCCGGGAAAGATCCACCGCCGTGCGTGCACTATCAAATGCTGAATGCTGTAACAAAGGACCCAGTGTACACCTTGCCTGATATAGAGGAGAGGGTCGAGCTCTTAAGCAAGGCCACAGTGATTTCAGACTATGGGAGAGAATTTGTTCTCCAGTGCGACGCCAGCAACCGTGTTCTGGGTGTAGTCCTGGCCCGAATAAACGAGAGTGGTGAAGAGCATCCCGTGCTCTATATCAGCAGGAAATTGACAACACGGGAAGAAGCCTTCAGCACATCTGAAAAGGAGTGTTTGTGTATAGTGTGGGCTATTCAAAAATTAGGATGCTATATTCAAGGCACAAAATTCACGGTCGAGAGCGACCATTGCCCTCTTTCATGGCTGAACCGAATGTCGAGCAAAAACGGAAGGCTGCTAAGATTGAGCCTCATTTTGCAGGAATATAAATCTGAGGTGAAGTATTGAAAAGGGAGCCAGAAGAAGAACGCGGACGGACTTAGTCGGGGATTTCAGCAACCGAACAGAGGTTTCCCTTTTTTTTTCTTGCTGCTTTAAGAAACCTTGTTCTATTGGTCCGCTTTCCAGGAAAACATTACCTGGTATTTGTTCTCTAACCTTGCGAGAGCTGGCCACGACTGAGATAAGAAAAGTAGCAGAGAGAGAGGCAGAATTGTGTAAGGCCTTGTATAGAACCTTAGTGTCCGGCGGACGTGTCGCTTGGGCACGCCCACCGCGGTGAATGTGTTGTGCTTGTGTTTTGTGCGGAGACAGCTTCCAGCTGCAAAGTGTTCTCATTCATCCCACCAAGAAAGCACCTCGACGCTTCGGGCGACCAGACAGCTGGCCACCCTTAGGTCGGATCTCCCGGCGGCGGAGGAGTTTGTTGCGTTTCAAGATAGGGCGTCGGTGAAGCGCGCCATAGCCGCGGGCATCGGGGCTGCGAGATGACCTTATGGGGAGCACGTGTTCCTTTCTCGCCCAAGGTCGCGACCACCCAGCCCGAAGCCACCTTGGTGTCGTTAGGAGACGGCGCGTAACGAGGATGAGTCGACTTTCTGGCCCACCGAAAAGATACCTGTTGTCGACTTGGGGGAGGACAACCTGGCACGCACGCTTCGACCCCTGCTGTGCTGCGGCTCCGAGGGAGCCTCGCCTCCGCCCGGCCGCCCCTCCTGTCTTGGAATGGCCCTGGGAGATGGAGTAGAAGGCTGCGACGGATGAAACAGGAGGGAGACGAGAGACGGAGATCGGACAGCCAGGGTCTCAGTGCCCGAGTTCGCTGTGCCGATAGTTGAAATGTAAATAAATGTTAAGTTTTCATTTTCAACTACTCGGAGTCGTGCCTCCATCAGTAAGCCAAACTTGATCACCGACACGAACGGCCCACGCTCGACGCTACAGTGTGTAAGAAAGTGTGGTTATTCTTCACGTTTCATGGAAATCCAATTTAAATATTCAAGTCTATTTTCAAAATCTTCCAGTTTTTGATGGAGATTTACGTGGTACGGGTGCATCTCACTTTTCCTTAAAGTGGTCCACACTCATGCCCTCGATGTTTCCGCCTCCGCACTGCCGTCACGGACACTACTATGAGGGTTGGCAGCAAAGAGTACCAAAACATCTTTTTCAGATTTTGAACGTTTTCCCAGTCCTGCGTCGCCTTCTCGTGAAGCTGGCGGTCTCGCAGACAACTTCGTAGTTTAGAAGGATTGTGGATGGAATAGGACGTCCTCCGCAATTCCACGTCTAGTACACCTTCGCTGCCTTTTTCTTGTAGCGGTGCGCCGCCCTCAGAGCCGAAACCATTTTCGCTTTCTGGTCATTCGTGAAGGGCATGACTGCTTTTCAATGAGCAGGTCACCAGCGTGGTATCATCAAGATCTCCTGCGCTTACCTTCGCAACTATACATCGATCAAATTCATTTACGTATTCGACAACAATCAGCAGCATGTGCTGGTAGCGGAGCTCCGCTGAACGCGTAGGCATGCATACACCGGCGCAAAGTTTTTCTCGATTACCAAAGTTGAACGAAAGATACGTCCAGGGCGCTCTGGAGTGCCTATCTGTACAAATCACCATGAGTGCGTAAATGGACAGTCCTTAAGTGCGCGCCCTTACAAAATGCCTGATCAGGAAGTGGGCATTTGTGGCTATATGTGGCACGTGTCCGTGTGTGGCCGTATCTGCCCATATCGAGAGAGAAACATATATATTAATGAAAGAACAAGAAGAGGAATGTCATGCAAGACTGATAAGCATCGGGAAAATACGGCCACGTAAGGACACGTGCCATAATTACCATATATGCATATATGGCCATATGCGCATTATCGTTATATGGGGCACGTGTCCGTATATGGCCGTATTTGCCCAATTCGTATCAAAGTATTGCATGTGTTGATCTTTTATTGCCACATAAGCTTCTATCACGAATCGGGCAAATGCGGCCACATTATGGCGCGCTCCTTATGTAGTCAGACACGTCCAACTCCTGATATTGCCATATATAACATTTTTTAATGACGGTCACGCTTCGACGTGGAAATCCGAACGCCCCCTCCCCGCGTCTGCGCTACGCTTACCATCGCGCCATCGCCGTGTGCTCTGGCCGCGACCACCACATAGCATGAATTCCTGCACGCAGACGCCGCTGGGTGATTCCACGTAACATGGAACAACGCATGGCTGGTCACCCTCTTAAATTTATTTCAATATTTTATATATTGCTGCTGCCCGATGAGTGGAAAGAAGAGATCCGCAGTTGGTTTTGCTAGCAAGAATTTTTTTGATGCGTCGGGAGTCGATAATGACGAAGAGGTGAAGTGCCGCGCTTACCTGCTCTTCTGTTTTGGCCAAATTTGGTTATTAATTACACAAACTATACTAAGGTTTGGAGGCTGAAATTTATTTAGGTAATTATATGCATGCTTCTTCTTGTGTTCAATTATTTTTGCTTTTTATGGGGAGTGTAGATATTTTTATAAAAATCCTCAAATCACGCCAGCAAGCTATTTTCTGTCTACTTTGCGGGCTTATATCTCAAAAAAGGCTTGTGGCAGAGCGGCGAAAATTCCGAATTATGTTCTAAGCATACCCGTTTGTCAAACTGCTAAAGATTATATTTATATGACTTCTTAATAAAGAGATACGGGCGGGTTAACTAAAAAAAAACGCGGAACAATGGAAATTTCTGAGGACAAATAAAAAAACCATTTTTGATATTTTTTAAGCTTCTTACCCTTATTTTCTTTCACATTAGCTTTGACAATCACCGAAAACGCATTGCATGATTTTGTTCCACTAGGAGTTACAGGCCGTCGAATTAGACCCTCACGGAAGGCTCAGCTGTCCATGCACGTCGGATTTTTCTGACATTTGCGATCGCGTATGGCTTTTCAATTTTTGCATGATAATGTGCCTGGTCATTTATGTCTGAACGCTGCATATTAGCTGTGAGAGACACAATAATGAATGATTAGGGGTAAGTTTTGTACGCGTGGGGTTCTTTGATGTTCTGCAGTATCGGAGCGCGGACAGATATTTTCCACCTTTGCCTCAGCAAAAAGGCAGTAAGAACTCGATCCGTAGCTTAGATTCCCCCCCCCCCCAAAAAAAAAAGGAAGGAAGAAAGGATCAAAATGCAATAAAGAAAGAGCGCTTTCCAAATAATCTTTAGCAAAATGGAAAATTTGTGATGGTCAAGAAGAACCACTTCATTAAGCCATGTTTCTGGGCTGAAATTGTTCCAATGATTAGACTGTTCAGACTCTTCATTCAAGTGCCCATAACTCCTTCCAAGCAGACCCGGCTATTCGCGCCGCGTACAAGCCAGGAGATGCTTCCGTTGACATGGATAGCTGCCAGGCATGCCAAGACCATGGAACGCGGGTACTCTCATCCACTCTTCCTTCTTTATCTCGCGGAAGGCAACAACTTCTTTTTCTTCAAGTTGTATTAGATGCACACCTTTCTATTTCCCTGATAAAACGGTTACAAAGTTTCTGGCTGTCCGAATTGCACTTTGAGGGTTGTTGAGCATTGCCTGATGCTTCACGAGACCTCCGATTCCATCGCATGCGTTTTTCCCAAGCTCACTTGCTGAGAATACCCATTGGGTACTGGGACAACAGCTCTATCGGAACTCGAAAAGCTGATACGTATTTTTGAAATAACTGGCGGCTCCATTACTCACATGTCGCGTTATAGTAAACCGGCAGGTTGTCTTCCACCCATTTTTTCACTTTCGCTAGAGCCAAGCAGGCGTGAGCGGAGTCGTGGCTCAAGTCGTCACTAACAACAGTGAAACTCCTCGCAGATTTTTTTGTTGTGAGCACGCATGGAAAGACTCATACTTGCTGCTTGTGCCAGTGGTATGCTTGAACTTCATTAGGAAACACGACAGTCCAGTTTTCGGCAAAATCAGAGTGGAATACAATGCTTCCACGCTGCGTGCATTGCTTTTCCTCGTATATAGCTCTACTGTGTGTCTTCCTGGTGTGGTTGTGCATGAACCGCCTTACAACCAATACTCAAATATGAATAAAAAAAAAATGTCAGCACCCAAAACTTTTTTCACGAGGTCGCCTGCCTCCCACATTGCTAGTAATATTTCTTCGTCTTATGGGATGATATTGAGTTTATCCAGTGTGCCCCGCCACGGTGGTCTAGTGGCTAAGGTACTCGGCTGCTGATCCGAGCGTCGCGGGATCGAATCCCGGCCGCGGCGGCTGCATTTCGATGGAAGCAATATGTTGAGGCCCGTGTGCTGTGCGATGTCAGTGCACGTTAAAGAACCCCGGGTGGTCGAAATTTCCGGAGCCCTCCACTACGGCGTCTCTCATAATGAGAACTGGTTTTGGGACGTAAAACCCCACAAAACAACAAGTTCCTCCAGTGTCAGGGACCTGCCTTTTGGACACTGATTGCATTGGCCTAAAATGCTCTCCGATGGTGACGGAATGCAAACTATCGCTGAGTCAAGCTCATCAGCATCGATTTTGTGGCTATTAATGTTCTCAACACCGGGAAGGGAAAGCTTATAGTTGGCGCAAATGGCACAAACACACACATCATGCTGGGGATAACATTCTACCCGGCGTGGTCGCAAGGTGTGGAATCAAATCTGAGAGGCGAGCGCGGTTACTGATTGCTTCCTTTTGTTTCCTTTCGCGTTCTGTACCTTGCTTTGCCACTCGAGGGCCACCTTTATGCGTTCTACTTATCGCAAGTGGCGGCGCACAGTTTCTCTGGCGGCAGCGGCTGTCAGCCGCGTGCGTGAAGCGAGCGCTCATAGCTGCCTGATAGTGTTTTGATCTTGCTTCCATCTCCGCCTTGTTATCAGCGCCTAACTGCGGAGCGAACAAAAGGCAGAATGGATAGCGAATCTCTAGCGCACACGCGTTGAAGTTACCTAAGAAGTGTTTCGAACACTTTTGGTCTGAGGAGGCGAAAAGGAACTCTGACTGTGCCTCTCTTATGTTGTTTTGTGGGGTTTAACGTCCCAAAACTAGCTCTGATTATGAGAGACGCCGTAGTGGAGGTCTCCGGAAATTTCGACCGCCTGGTGTTATTTAACGTGCACTGACATCGCACAGCACACGGGCCTCAACATTTCGCCTCCATCGAAATGCAGCCGCCGCGGCCGGGATTCGATCCCGCGACCCTCGGATCAGCAGCCGAGTACCTTAGCCACTAGACCACCGTGGCGGGGCACTGTGCCTCTCTTAGAAAGAGCATCTGAGGGGCGCGCGCACCTGCTTGGTAGCCCCGCGCTCATGGCTTCTCGGGTGACCAAATCGTTTCGAAATTGACGTCATCAATGCCACCAACACCTTCTTTCGGTGCTGCTGGCCTCTTAATGACCAGAAATTCCATTCTGTCTTCATTCTATACACTCAGCGGGAAAGAAGCCGGATCAACAACAATTGTCTACCATTGCATAAGGGTCTAATTCGACGGCCTGTAACTCGCAGTGAAACAAAATTATGCAATATTTTTTAGTGACTGTGAAAGCCAATGTGAAGGAGAATAAGTACAATGTTTAAAAAATATCAAAAATTGGTTTTTTTAATTTTCGTCAGAAATTTCCATTTTTCTGTGTTTTTTTAAGTTAGCCCGGTCGTATCTCCGTATTACAAGGTCATATAAATATAATCTTCCGCAGTTTGACAAACGGGTATGCTTCGAACATAATGCAGAATTTTCGCCGCTCTGCCAGAACCCTTTTTTTAGATATAAGGCCGCAAAATAGACAGAAAAATGCTTCCTGGGCTGCTTTTGAGGATTTTTATAAAAATATCTACGCTCCCCATAAGAAGCAAAAATAATTGAACACAAGCAGAAGCATGCATATAATTATATAAATAAATTTCAGCCTCGTAACCTTAGTATAGAATGTGTAATTAATAACAAAATTTGGCCAAAGTAGAAGAGCAGGTAAGCGCGGCACTCCACCTCCGACATTATTGACTCCCGGCGCTTCGAAAAAATTTTTGCTAGCAAAACCAACTGCGGTCCTCTTGTGTCCACTCATCGGGCAGCAAGATATAAAATTTTGAAAGAAATTTAAGCGGGTGACCAGCCATGCATTGTTCGATCTTACGTGGAAGCACCCCGCTGCAAGGAAAGCTGTGTATCCATCCCAAGTCGCTTGGGAGCGCTCGAACAGCGGCAGGCTGCCCCCCCTCCCCCACGGTTGTCTAGTGGTTGTGGCACTCTGCTGAAGATCCGAAGGTCGCGGGATCGAATCCCGGCCGCGGCGGCTGCATTTCGATGGAGGCGAAATGTTGAGGCCCGTGCACTGTGCGATGTCAGTGCACGTTAAAGAACCGGGTGGTTGAAATTTCCGGAGACCTCCACTACGGCGTCTCTCATAATCAGAACTGGTTTTCGGACGTTAAGCCCCACAAATCAATCAACAGCGGCACGCTGACGCGCCTCCATATCGTGTTTCGCGCGCATTTGTTTTCTTTTGGCAAAAAAAAACCATTACGCATAACTTAGTACGATAATAATGCTTGATTCAGGTGCTGTTTGAGGCGCCCTAGAACATTGTAATTGACATTTTTTCGAATAAAACAGTGATTAAATTATATAATTTATTATTGTTTTGTTATAAAGAATATTGGCTGTAAGCACATAGGAGTGTCGTTAATATGCAGTAAGTACGCCTTTGCTAGTGCTCTTGGTTTTTTTATAAATCTTAGTGCGGGTTTACTGGGACACCCGGTACGCTGGTCAGAGCTCTTCAGCTTAGACGGACATTTTAGAAATACGACTTTCTCACAAAAATCCAGCAGTTACAAAATGATGGGACGGATGCGGCCTGTGTGACGCCTACGTCACCTATAACACATTTCGATTTGTTGGCAATCGATCCACAGATTTTTCGCGACGAAAATTTGAAACGACGTTGGCCAATACCCCATTATCTTCATCTGGAGATTCCTATATTGTGAGCAGAATCAAATTATTACGGCGCGCTCTATTTTTTAGGTCGTCAGTCTGAACCTTTCCTTATGAAAATGAAAATTGAGTTTCTGATGTTAACCTAATGTATTCCTAATGTGACATTAGACTGACATTAGAAATGCAAGGGCTAATGCGTTTTAGCCTTACGCATGCATTAGACACTCAAATGACAATGCTCATGAAAATCTCAAATGACCGAAGATGTCAGACTTTCAACTACTCTTCCTAATGCCGAGACACATAACAAAAATGAAATGTGCAAGAGTTCTAATAATATTTAAAAATCCATGTACTAATGCGTTTTAGCATTGCGCATGTATTAGACACTCAAATGACAATGCACATGAAAATCTCAAATGACCGAAGTAGTCAAAGTTCCAACTGCTCTTCCTAATGTAAAAACACATAAGCAAAAATGAAATGTGAAGAGTTCTATAATAATATGCCGCAGTGTTAGTTTATATTACATGTCTAAACATTCAACTTTTGTCTTTCAGTTGTCCTAAACACTAAAGCGCACCTATTCCATAACACTTTCGAATCGTGTTCTAGTAAGAAATCTAAAATTGATGACAATGTGCATGTACACACAGTTGACATGTATGTTAAGCATAGGAAATATAAGTAACAATGACTAATGTGTTTGAGTATCACGTATACATTAGGCACTCAAATGACCGTGCACACAGTGACTTCAAGTGACAGAAGTATTCAAGGATTTGAAATCCACCTCCTAACGACAAAACACGTCCCGGCCAATCATAAAGAGATCCCGCCGTAATGTAAAAAATTTCGAACTATAACCAGTTTGCATTCCAACGCACTTCTAAATCGTGTTGGAAGTTAATTAAATTTCGAGGCAGGGCGCATTCACTAAGCAAGTCGCAGTCGCGATCACACGAAAGGCGATCAAAACGCTGATGTTGAGGGCAATGTACAAATTTAGGACAGTCTATAGTACTCCCATATCTGACCCATATAGCGAGTTTTAATAGTCGGATATGCAAGAACAGCTGGTCATTAGTTACAAAGCATGATGCTGAGCGAGTCCCGTGGTGATCCTTTCTTCCGTATGTCTAGAACGAAACAGATCTCTTCGAAGGAGTTCGAAAGTCATGCGACCTACACCTTCTCTCTCTCCCTCCCCCCACCCCCGCCCCGCACTCCTTCCTTCTCCTCCCCCACCATCACTCCTTTAAGGGGAGGGGGCAAGCGAGCATGTGCAGAACCTGTTCCCCCTCACAGAGGCACCCTTCTCCACCACCGCATAACTCCCTTGCAGCCCCACCCCCTTCTTCTCTGCCGCAGCATCGCACGCCTTTCACCCCCTTTATTTCCCCAAGACGCTTATTCGTGCTGCCGGATGGGTTGCAGACAACACGTCTTATTCCGCTATGGACCTATACAACCCACCTACCAAGTCACGGGGAAAGTAATCAAACCCTTCGTTCATCCGCCATGGCACTGTGAAACAAGAATTTCACACTTGGAACACAAAACGCATTGCCTTCAAGATCGGCAATGACGTATCAGACTTGGGAGTCGAAGATAGGTGCTGCTTAGGGGAGCGTTTGGGAATCGCTAAGTGCTCAAGATAAAAACATGGCTTAAACGCGCACACAGAAAAAAAGACGACAGGACGAAATTTTTTAGTGTTCGTGTTGTTTTGGCTAAAGTACAAGATGTCCCAAGTTGGCACTCTGTTGTCACTCACTCGTTTCGCAAACTGAAAAATGCATATCTTGTGAACTGTATGCAAACACGGGGAAAAGAATGCAAATGTCCCAAACTTGCGTGCAGTATTGCGAATACATCTTGGTTTAAAAACAAAACTTTTCTTTATAATAACACTGCACTACCGCCACCTATGTAGCTTTACGTTTCAACGTAAGGCAGCGGTTGGAACAGTACTGTTGGCGCAGCGAGTGGGAGCAACGTGCTCGTTCGGTGCTTGTGTTTTTACCGTGTTTATCGCTAATATGCGCGCTTATTGTGCTTTTATCATCGTTGATAGTCGCCGAGAGAATATATGCCGTGTGCCGGAACGTTGTAGGGTACGTAGTCATCGGCGGATGCTTCATCGCCGTCGTCTACGGCAGCCACAACGGCCGGACAACATCTTTGTCACCGCGCTCAGTGCTGTGTTTTAGGGGCGAAGCTCCTCTTAGTCTAAACTTGTCACGCGTCAGCCGTTAGGCGTAACCCGCGTGCCGGGAGGCACGCGCTCGCCCTCTGCGCGTGCCTCTCTCCCGGCGCGTGCCTCTGCTGTCTTGTGTGAGAGAGAGAGAGACAGAGAGAGAGCGAAAGGCGCGCGTTGGCTATGGAAACGCTCTTTCATAGAGGAACGCTCTACCAGCTTGCAAAGAAGGAGAACGCGCCCTCACCCGCGAGAGGCAACGTTGGCGCAGGCAGCGTCTCCAAACGAGTTTCTTGATTGAGAAATACCGACTGCTCGCGTAACCCATATATATATATATATATATATATATATATATATATATATATATATATATTTTCAAAAGAAGAGATTCACACGATTAACAAAAAGAATATAAGTTTACTGACGTTGCGGCCGGTGGACCGGCCTTCATCAGAGTAAAAAGCTGTTGCCGAGCGCCCTCCTTTTAAGGGTGCAGGAAGGGGAGAGAGTGCGGCTACAAAGGCGTATTCTGTACACGGAATGGCTATGAAGTCTTCCTGGACAGAACACGTGGTCGGCTGCGGCGAGTCACGAGGCGACCCCGTGACCCCGAGGTGACCCCGACATGCTTGACCGCGCTGAAATTCTCAGAAATCAGTCACCAAGCAGGGAACACAAGACTAACTAATACTTACTTACTCTGCATCGCTGCCAAAGGTGTCAGCTATTCTTAAAAAACATCATAATATTCTTACTCAAAGTGATCGCCTCAAACGCATATTCGTGGAACCGCCTCGTGTCGTGTACAGAAGAAACACAAATTTACGCGACATCTTAACTAAATCAACTTTAAATCCACGTCGTGGCACGGGATGTAGGCCGTGCAATAAGCCACGTTGCCAGGTCTGCCCATACATTAGAACTACACAAAAAGCAACAAGCACCGCGTCCGACTTTTTTGTACAAATTAAAGGAAACTTCACTTGTGACACGGCTAATGTCGTTTACCTGCTTGAGTGCACTAAATGTAATCAACAATATATTGGTCAGACAGAAACTCCTTTCCGAATACGATTTAATAATCACAAGTCACACGCCAAAAATTCCTTGAATCTGCCCCTGTCTAAGCACGTGCACCTTCCCGGCCATTCATTTAGTGACCTGAAAGCAATAATACTGGAATCGGGCTTTCGGACGCACCACGACCGCGAGGTTCGTGAGTCCTACCTCATTTATAAGTTCAAAGCCGCTACCTCGGGCATTAATGAAAACACGGGTAAACTCACATGTTTCCCGAGTGTCTAGGGCATTGCCATTATGAGGAAGTCATTTCAAACAACTACATGACGTTATTTCACACAAAAGTTTTTTTTTTCATTTTATTTCCATTTTTCTTCCTTCATGGTTTATATATTTTTTCATTACAAGATATTTCGGCCGTTTGTTAATAAATCAGTATTTTTGGTTTTTTTGTTGTATATTTTTTATTTATTTACTTATTCTTATTTTATTTTTTAATTTTTTTTAATTTTTTAATCCTTTTTTGTCATTTATTCTGTGGTGATTGCCATTTTTACAATGTACAGTGGCTTTATAGTTCCGTTATATACAGGTAGTAGAATCCCTCGGGGTTGCAAGTGTTCCGCCTTGCTGTTAATTGATAGGCTACGGGGTCGCCTCGTGACTCACCGCAGCCGACCACGTGTTCTGTCCAGGAAGACTTCATAGCCATTCCGTGTACAGAATACGCCTTTGTAGCCGCACTCTCTCCCCTTCCTGTACCCTTAAAAGGAGGGCGCTCGGCAACAGCTTTTTACTCTGATGAAGGCCGGTCCACCGGCCGCAACGTCAGTAAACTTATATTCTTTTTGTTAATCGTGTGAATCTCTTCTTTTGAAAATATTTATTCGGGCTCACGGATATCTTCTTTCTGAACTATATATATATATATATATATATATATATATATATATATATATAGGCACTGGATCTTGACTTGCAATGAAGTGCCGGTGGGAGATTTCACTTGTGCATAGTTGAACCATGAGGATTCGTAGCGTGCGCGTTAATTAATCCGGAACTCGGCACAATCTACGATGAACCTCCCGAGCTTCGCCCACTCACCATCATTCACTCCGTGGATATGCTGTAATTTTTTTACCACAATGGTGTATGTGTTATTCAAGTTGATTGTGCGATTCGTTGGTGAGCGTTCATGGTCACGCAATGCGCGTCGCAGCAGTGACTGCGGTGGTACATTAGCCCGAGCCTCCCACGTTTGACGAGAGTGTCGCCGAATGTCTACATTGTTGACCCCAAAGCTGAAGAGTGCACAGCTGATGCCAAGCTTCGGTAAGCCCAAGACAGCCGCTCAATTATGCAACCAGCATATTCATTGCGTTTTGACTTTTGTTGTGCAGGAAACAACTAAGATAGCCCGGACAGCGTGGTAAAGCAGGAATGGTGGGCCGAGGATGGCAGGTATGTTTGTGCTGTGCTTTGCTTTCTGAGTACCTAAAAAATTATATTGCGCGGTTACCATGTCCGCTGTTTCCAGCCAGAAGATGGTGATCAAGAATCGTCGCGTTACGCGTGCCTATGCTCCGGCAACGTTCAGGTCGTGGCTTTGTTATTCCTTGGCTGTACTAGGTACAATATGATCGCCCGAAGCTTCATGATACAATGCGTTGTCGCTATGACAAGGGGTCTTCGACGTGACGACTAGTACCTTTCGGTCATCGCGTAGCCTTTTCACACTGGAGATTAAACAAAAGTTCCGCAAGTTCAGTAAAATGAACCAACGTGCAAGGAAACTACAGTGGAGTGGAGCACGGTAGAAAAACACAATGTTGTCACGCGCATTCAGTGTTGGTTTGTGGCTTACCTCTCATCTTAGTTGCGCCTCCGACTACCTCGCTGCGTGTAACTGTTTGTTCCAGAAATTGGCAGGAGTTTTAATCTCGCTGCACAGTGTTAGGGCTTGCGACATTTACGTGGGTTAAAGGGGTCCCGAACGACCCTCCGGGCTTGGTGAAAAAATATATTCTACGGCTTGCCTACGCTGTAACGAATATCTTAGCCAAATGCTGTAGTCATCCGCGAAGCGTAGCGTTCACAAGCGGAGCACAAAGCTTCCACTTCTTCAGGAGCCCTCAACTCAAAAAGCGGCTTCTCATCACGCTCCTTGAATACGCTCTGTTTCGTCATAGAGCATTTACAACGAGCGTCGCTGCTATTGGCCGATGGCAGACACGCCCGCCTCGGCTGTGTGCGGGCCCTTCGCAGCGCGCCTTTTTTAAAACCGTAAGCGCGTGCGTGCCGTGCCGGCCGTGCATGCCGTGAGCTCGTTTTTCCTTGCGTTGTGAGCACCTACATAGGCAAAATAGTTGCTGGAAATATGTAAAAATATATTTGTTAATGCGCAAGCCTCATAGATGCCATTGGAAGGCGTCCGTAAACTACCTCGGCGTGGACGCGAACGGTGCGGTGCAAAAGTCACCATAAATATAGTTTTCCATGAAGCCAACAAATGCATGCCTGCAGCCTGTAATAAATCCCAAATTAACCCAAACTTTGGTTCATCAGTGATTGTAGATGGGTTTATTCCCTATGGTACACGAATGCGCCACCTTCTAGTACTCGTACTCAATAACATGGCTGGAGTCGAACCCAAAATATTTCTTTATAAGGTAGATTAAAGGACTAGGTCTGATTAGGGTTTACTTGGGTGGATTAGAGCTCACTAAGGTGCATTAGGGTGGATTAAGACAGACTAAGGTGCATTAAGGTGGACTATGGTATATTATAGAGCGGATTACGCTAGACTTCGACTAGGGTGAATTAAGGATTACAGCAGATTAGGGTTGACGAAGGTAAAGTAGTTTCGAATGAAATCATTACATCTGTAATGTTTGGCTTAATTTGGCGTAACTTAATAATCTGAGCTTATTGAGACTTGACTTAGTCTTAATTTAATTACTCATGACCTAATGACTGTTACACTAATTAGGTTCGGTCTAATTAACTTATCCCTAATGATGCATTGTGCATTGTCTTCATTAGTCATGATATAAATATGTTTGGGGTAATTAGTCGTATCTTAAATATACATGGCCTCATTAGTACAGGCCTAGTTACGCTGTTCTTTGACATATTATCTTAATTAGGTATCACTTGATGAATACTACCTGAAATAGGCCAGTGTTAGCATAATTAGTCCTGAAATGTTTAGTCTCAACTTAATGAGCCTTGACATTAAAGTCTTAGCATAATTTACCTTCGATTAATAAGTGCTAGCTTAGGTTTGCCTTAACTAGTAATAACCTAGCTATGCGTGATTTAGTTACTACTATTTATTAAACATGGGCTAATTAGAAGCTTGCTTACACTAGATCTGTTCGCATCAGCTAAATTTGGCTTCGCATAATTAGGTTTACCTTAATTAGACATGGTGTATTAGTATCATGGCTTAATTAATCTAAATAATTAGTATCAGCTAAATTAGGTGTGACTTGTCATAGCTCAATTCAGGCTGAATTAGTTCAGTTTGGCTTAGCTGGATTAGTCCTGTCTGAACTAGGCTTCAATTAATTATTCCTAATTAGGCTGCTTTGAATTAGACTTAGCCTTACCTAACTAGTCCTAGGAATCTTAATTAGGCTCCATTGAATGAGACTTAGCCTTACCTAACTAGTCCTAGGGAGCTTTGTCTTTACTACAGCGTGGTAGTGTTATGCTAGCATTACATAGCTTAGCGGAGTTTTCGGCAGAATAGCTTAAACTGCTTCACTGTGAAAATTGAACTAGTGTATTCACACATTAAATCAATCCATCCATCTTACCGCATGTCAACGCACCTTATTCCACATTGACCTGTCGGCAAGGGTCCGAGTTGTGAAGGTCTTCCTTTCGAGTCAGAGTAGTCACGTTCGAGCCCGACAGCATGATTATCCCGTGTACAATCACTAATCAACAATTAATCAACTTGGGGTTATGCAGGACAAGGTGGAGCAGCGTTGGTAGTTGCGCTGTTTGTCCTGACGCCGCGTTATGCGCAATATCGACGACAAGCAGCGCACTGACAAAGTAAACGCTCACACCTGCGAGCCTAAACGTATGTGATGAACGAAAACAAAGCTTCGGAGGATCGAAAAAAAAAGAATGTGGTGATCGAGGGCACGCGACCGAGCCCAGTCGCGGAGCGAGCAAGCGGCCATAAGCGCGCTGCGAAGAAACAGTCCCCGGTAGTCGCGCGCTTTTCGTCAGCCACTCTGACACGTCGCTGAAGTCTGGTGACGCAAAGCGGTGGGCGGGGCACCTTCTTCGACACCGCCCTAAGGAGCTCTGTACCCTCTATTTCGTAGAGTTGAGGCAGGACTGGAAAGGGAAGTTTTCCGGTCGCAATATCTTCGCTCCTAACAGACCGTTTTGAAAATTCTTTCGGCTGTGAATTTCTGAGAGGCATTCAATACGCACCCAGCCGTTTTCAAAACCAAGCCCGAGCGGTGGTTCAGGAGACCTTTAAAGAAGCTCACTTGTGCTTTACGGTTCCCTTATATTTTCATTCACTTCTTTTAAACAGCATGATACCAAAAGTGTGCTTTTATTTGCACGATGTGCAACTAAGATGTGGTGTTCAGTAAAGTTGGTAAAAACACAGCTTTAATATTTTTATGTGGTTGTCAGCTGGAAAAGGGCTTACATTTTTATGTCAACTGTGTTTGCTGTGAAGGTTGGAGAACAGGGTATGTGGTTTTGTGAAGTGTTAACACAATAAAGAAAAAAATGAAAGCGTAGCAATGCTTTGAGCGTGCAATATGTGCATGTGGATTGGCTCTAGGGCAGCAGCAAGGATTACTTTGTTGAAAGGCCATCATTCATTATGCAGTACACTATATTTTGCATAGTTTGACTGTCAGGTATGCATGGAACGCGTAATCCTCATCAATCAATTTAAAAAAAAATTTGGTACAAGTGCTAGCGTAATCATGTCCATATGAGGAATCCGCTTGGCAATTTACATTTATGACCTTGTATTTGTGAAGAATGTGTGTGCAAATTTGGTCTGCAATGGCATTTCTACAATAAGCTGCAAGAAGCTGTTACTTCACTAATACTTCAAAGAACAGTGCCAACTAAACTCATGCACAGACTGTACTCGCCCTTCGCTATTGCTTTCTGTGTACATGTTTCATAAGTGGTGTTTTTTCAATGTGGATGCGTACCAGCAAGCTTTCTTAAGTCCATAAATACCTGTTCTTAAAGCACTGTATGCTTATTATTTCAGGGCCTTTATTGCCAAAACACACCTTGTTTGTTGTGTACTACATGTGCCTGCTGAACTCTGTTTTTTTTTAAAATTCATTAACGTTTTGTGTTGTTGGTTATGTATGCATGCAGTGATGACGATGACGCTGCTTAAGGCGCTCAAGGAGAGGACAGCATGCTGTAGGCGATGGATATGTTCTTGCAAGCCCGTGCAAGTCCTCTTAAGTGGTAGGCATTTGTTTTAATCACTGCAAGTTGATAGTTCTGAGATTTCGAACCTATTGAGAAAGCTATTGTACCCTTGAGAAATTCTTCGGCAGGGGAAACGTGGGACAAGCCCATTTAGTACTGGTGTTCTACTTCGCCTTTGAGCTTTTGCTACCCGTTTATCACAGGATGTGTTTAAACCTTTTATTAGCACATATAATTCTGATTAGTTCTGCATTTTAAACAGTGAGATTTTATATCAACTACCTCAGCAAGGTTTTAGCAGTGTATGTAAGGTATTTCAATAACTTTGGAGCACCTATACAATGTAGAATTAGCAGTTTTTGTTGATATTTACCTGGGAAGTTTCGTGAAGTTGTAAAAACCTCAATGAAAAGTTGTGCAACCCATATGCTCGCACGTAGGGGAGTCCTCCGTTTTCAAATGTGTTTACAACCAGCATGTGGTAGCGAGAATCTGCTAGCAGAGGGAAGCGTGCAAGTATTATCTACTTCCTCGGAAGCAATGCACAAATTGGTTGAAGGAGAGCTCATGGAAGACAGGAACAGTGTTAACTTCCAACAGGGGGTTACGAAGAAGAGTTAGTGCATATATTCCACTATCAAAAAAAAAGGAGAGGGAGAGATAATTGTGCTTACTTTCTTTGGCAGCAGTTGACGGCATACAAGCAAGTTTGTCGCCTGATTACGTGAAACGCTTTCCATACTGCTCGCAGGACAAAATAAAATGGCACTGGATATCGGTGAACTTCGTTCTTCTGGAAACTCGCGTTTCCAGGCTATTGAGTCGCGTCTTAACGCCCTAGTGTATGCATTTTTGAATTCTTCTGGTGTTGCATCACTTGGATATTAACAATTGCCTGTCTGATCTGTGCTGCCCTTTGTATAAACACAACTTCATATTTTTAAGGCAGTTCATGCACTAGATTAATTTACTGGTAACATTTTGCATAATTGGTCATGAAAGCAAGTTTTTTTCCTTTTTTTTTCAAATCAGAATGTAGCCAGTGTATATGTGGATCTATAAGCCTGCTGAGTTTTATTTTGTTTTTGGGCTTTTGGCAATTTTCTTGTGACACTTTAAGCATATATATGACATGTGAAACTGTAAACAATGTGTGATTTCTGGTTAACCTAGTTATAAATTTAGTACTGCTCTGTTGTAATTTACGTGCTTGTATGGAGTACCCTGTCAGTGTAAATGGTACCCTTTCGTGATTTCAACGATGTAGCACTATCTCACACCAAAGTTTAGATTCTTCTGTGGTTGGTCAACGAAAACTATCAGCATTCAAGCATACTGGTTCGGACAGCTTCCATACAGCAGCATCACCTCGGCGTTGTATTTTGAAAAAAGCTGCATGGTGTGAATATCGTAAATGCTTGCAGAAATAGGCTAGCACATATTGTACGAGTATACAGCACGTGTCGGCCTGTTTCCATTACTGTGCTGATTTTTAAACTTTTTGTGAAGGCGAAGTACTGCTGCTGTTGGTCCTGCACAAAAATAAGATTAGGTAGTTGAATACTGAATGCAGATTGATTATTAGTGCAGCTGATAAAAAATATATCATTACATCGTAAAATGGCATCAACTGTAAAATGTTTTTCGCATATGTTATATTTCAGCACCTGCTCTCTTGTTGCACTATGCAGTATAGGAAACTAGTATTGGTGCTGCTATGCTTCAATGCTGTGCTTAATTTTCACATATTTTTCTTGCAGGTTGTGCACTAGCTGCAGCTTTACCCATATAATCGGTGGAACAAGACTAGCCCTTCGTCATTGCTGTGTCAAGAAATTAAATAGAAAATTCCTTTCTTCTGTGAACCTCTCTTCACGTCTTATTTTTATTTGTGAGTGTAGGAGAGTGCATTCATAGTAAATGTAGAAATCACTGCGATAGCCCCTTTCATTGCCCTGTTAAATATAGATTAGTTGTCACTGCAGTGCTTGTTTCGGAATGCCTCCATATTGCATATGCCTTAGGAGTGCAGTAAACCACAAAACGAAAAGAAAAGGATTCATCTACCTGTGTAGTGAGCACGCCTTTGCATGAATGTGAAGAATGTAAGTTATTAATGTCTTCATGTTGAACCGATAATACAGACGTTCACTTCCATGACATCAGGTAACAGCCACAACACAAGCATCAAGAATTCATCTGGAGCTCAACAGAATCTTGAGCATTAGGAGCTCTATAGAACAGTGGTCAATATGTAATAAGCTGTCATCAGGAGTACATCATAACAGTGCATCAGGAGCTCACCGGAATCTTGTGCGTTAGGAGTGCATTAGAAACTCATGCGCCAGATGTGCATTAGACACTCATGCATTAGGAGCTCTATAGAAGAGCAGTGGCCAATATGTACCAGAGTGATATCAGGTATCCATCAGAATAGCTCATCAAGAGCAAATAGGAAACTCATTCGTCAGAAGCGCATCAGAAGCTCATTCATTAGAAGCGCATAAAAAACTCTGCGTTAGGAGCTCTATAGAAAGACCGTGGCCAATTCGTAATAGACTAACATCAATAATACATAAGGAAAGTCATCAGACAGTCATTAGAGACTCTTGTGATCCTGATGCGTAAACTCATCAGACTCTCTACAGAATGACATTAAATTTTTTCATAAGGGTTGAGCGTAATCACATTGTTATTGAGAGAACAAACTCTGCTTTTTAAATCTTTCACCATTTTTTAGGCGTGCTATACGCAGTACTGCACGATTCTAGGGCGTTAAGACGCGACTCAATAGCCTGGAAACACGACTTTCCAGAAGAACGAAGTTCACCGATATCCAGTGCCATTTTATTTTGTCCTGCGAGCAGTATGGAAAACGTTGTAGATACGGAAGGTTCATTATCAATGGATGCCGCGTCGCTATCGGGACCATGCACATTATCGCTCGGTAACGGCATAGTATACTCCAGAGCCAGTGCCAGAAATTCCAGCACAAGTACCCTTTCCTCCCCTTGGCCCAGGGGTAAGCTCAACATCTCCACTTACACCCGAATAACTCACACATTACGGGAGGTGAGCATGAATGGAAGCAAATAATGGTAGAACGGGGTGCGCAATATAGCAGCAGCAAGAAATGGTTCTTTGAACGGATACGATGTGCGTTTTCTAAGTAACATAAAAGCAGAATAAAGAAGCACCGTGTGAGCGTTCTGCAGCCGCTGCTGGCGCCTTGCCCACTGAAAGTGCTCTGTGGCTGAGAGCCTTTTATTGCTTTTATATTCTATGCTTGACACGTCACACAGTTGGGCTTGAGAAACGTTTGCTGATCAGACTAATAGTCAACCTAGACGCTTGGGAACGGCGGATGCACAGTGGTTGAGGACGATCATTCGTTATAAAGGCAGGAAGGGCAGGCTGCGCGCATCTGCGGTGATTGGCGTCTTGATTTGCATAGGTTCACACATTCAACTCCAGGCAGTGCGCTGAGGATTCCACAAGGCTAGCCACAAATTGCGCAATAAAGAAGCACCACGTCCATCTTCTTCCAGTAAGGAAAAAGGTGATCCTCGATTGAGGACGGCCCACTACAAGGGCAGATAAAAAAACGGTGCGTTTGAGCCCTAATTGGAAAGCAATGAGCGAAGCGTTAGAAAACCAACATTAATATTCAACACTGTTTGAAAAAGCGAATTTCTTGGAAATGTCCATAATTGTCGTATTGAAATGTTTTAAAAACAAACAAAGTAGAACGCTTGTCGAAATCGTACTTTCGATTACATTGTTCCACGAGCGCCCACCGACTGCCAAGTCAAGATGCGAAATTAAGATTGACGTTGAAGATAATCACAACTGAACTTCCTTCTTGGATCCGTCGAAGCTACACGATGATTAATAGGAGCTCCGTACGGTGAGAACTACGGAAGAGATTTGGCCGCCTGTGGTTTAATAACATGCACCTAAATAGAAGTATACGGCTCTTTTTGTATTTCACTCTCATGCAAATATACTGCCCCATCTCTGGTGCTTTCAGTTACTTTGGAGTGGAGGCACGATCACGGTGTTTATCTTTTCACCACCTGCTTTTCCAGCGCGTCCGCTAGCAGACAGTTGGGTATTCATTCAACTATTTGTTTTTTACAGCGTAAGCTGTAATTAGCTAATCTCAAGTGCCGATTTCCATTGTGATAATGCCCGCCGCGTTGAGAGCAGTGCTACGAGCCGCGGTGGCATAGAGGTAGAGCATCCGCCTCACGTGCAAAAGAATCGTGGTTAGAATCCAGGTTCCGTGAAATACTCAACCGGATTTAAAAAGAAGAGACGTGTGTTGATCGAATATGAGGAGGCCTGGGGTGCGACCGCATGCCGGCGACCAAAATCGGTAACACACTCCCTCACCAGAGAAGGATTGGCCGCCCTGGTGCAATGACGGCCATGACCTCCCATGAATACGCCAGCTAACCCTCGGCCTTCGGTCCGCAGCGGCTACGAAGCAACTGATCCCGGCCGCGGTCAGTTCTGTGATGCACGTGACATAAAAGCACGTGACATACACAATACGTGCAGCAATAGGCAAATTCGGCTCATCAGTTGCGGCAAGTAAATGTTGTCGAGTTTCGGCCGACAGGGTTTGGTGCCTTTTGCGGGAAGCTCCCTCATATGAGGTAGCTTTCAAGGTTTATTGTTGTGTGAGACACTTTGTACCCTTCGGAAATGAGGTGCGAATTGGATTTGCAGGCAGAGGAGGCATGCTATTATAGCGTCAGATTGCGCTCTCATATCTTGCTCAGCATGATATGCTGGAAGTAATGAGACTCTCCTACTTTCAAATATTGTCCGTGTGGCTGCCCCACTAATGCATTGCAGCCGCTGGTGATATGTTCTGTATGATGTACTGTAAAGAAGATTGGCTCAAGCTTGCATCATGCCGCTCGAAGATGATACTTACTTGAATATTTTTGATGTTATGATGTTTAGCGTAAGGGCAAGCTTTCGAAGTTAAAAAAAAAGCTCATACATAGCGAAGCTGATCGGTGTCATGCTCATTTATTGCTATCACGAGGTTGAACTTGCTATTACCTAGCAGAATTTGGCTGTAAGAAGATTGAATATGCCTTTATCTAGGAAGGACGTCGCTGTATTGAGGTTCAACTTTCCTTCACCAAGGCAGAACTTGGCTGTAACGAGGTTCAATGCAGAACTTGGCTCCTTCCCCGGGAGCACGATTTAGCTACGACCGATCCGTGACCGATTCATCAAAGCATTTGACTCGGTAGGTACCTCAGTAGTCATGCAGGGATCGCGGAATCAGCACTATGTAAGACTACTGGAAGACATCTACATTGGCTCCACAGCCACCATAGTCCTCCATAAGGAGAGCAGTAAAATACCTATAACGAAGTACGTTATTCACACCATGTTTACAAGAACAATTTAGAACATTGGATTGGGAACACTTGAGTGTAAGGGTTAAAGGTGAATACCTCAGTACCCTCACACTGTAAAAGAAAACAAGGCACGCTTTATTTTCAAGGTGCGCTTTTTTGACGGTACATACAAGCAGATCCATCAATAGTAGTGAGTAGAAAACACCTCAGACGGTCATTTTCAATTCGTTCTATGAATTATCCACTGGTGATTTCTTTGTGAAGCGAATAATTATGAAGTTATCTCATTTGTATATGGTAATTCATTGATATTTGAAAAAAATAATGCGTAACACTAGGACACTTGATCCTAAAAAAGGCTGTGTTTGTTGCAACTCGCTATCACGCTCCGTCATTTTCGAAAGCATGGTTACAGTTAGGCTGGACACTGTGTAGGCATCCGGGCAACCACAAATAGAAATATGTATGGTTTTCAGCTCATTAGACAGAGCTATATATGCTGCATACACTTGCCACAGATATGCAACAACTTGTTTCTAACAAATAAAGAACGAGCCCTTGACCCCTTCCCTTTCGTTATTTCATAGCGTGGGCCTCGTTGCGGCAGACTTGGTGCCTTAGGTAGCATGCGAGGGCTTATTGGGCAGCAGCCATCTCAGCTAAGTTCACGTTCTACGTGACGCCTCCTGGCAAGAAAGTGCGTTCCACGCACGCCGCCTTGGCCATGAGTGACGCTGCCTAACACTCCCAGGATAATATGCACATAAATACACAATAAAAGTGGACGGGGGGACGGCCGCCTTCGTAGCTCAGTTGGTAGAGCATCGGACGCGACATCCGAAGGTCGTGGGTTCGGGTCCCACCGAAGGCAGGTTTGTCTTTTCGTCCACTTTAATTCCTTTCTACTTTCTCCACAATTAAAATACCACAAGTAACTTCCCCTATGCTTTCCTAGGCTTCATTGTCTGTTTGCTCATTAACTTGTTTCTAACAAATAAAGAACGAGCCCTTGACCCCTTCCCTTTCGTTATTTCATAGCGTGGGCCTCGTTGCGGCAGACTTGGTGCCTTAGGTAGCATGCGAGGGCTTATTGGGCAGCAGCCATCTCAGCTAAGTTCACGTTCTACGTGACGCCTCCTGGCAAGAAAGTGCGTTCCACGCACGCCGCCTTGGCCATGAGTGACGCTGCCTAACACTCCCAGGATAATATGCACATAAATACACAATAAAAGTGGACGGGGGGACGGCCGCCTTCGTAGCTCAGTTGGTAGAGCATCGGACGCGACATCCGAAGGTCGTGGGTTCGGGTCCACCGAAGGCAGGTTTGTCTTTTCGTCCACTTTAATTCCTTTCTACTTTCTCCACAATTAAAATACCACAAGTAACTTCCCCTATGCTTTCCTAGGCTTCATTGTCTGTTTGCTCATTAACTTGTTTCTAACAAATAAAGAACGAGCCCTTGACCCCTTCCCTTTCGTTAGATATGCAACAACGTGATTTAAAGCACATACACAAAATAAGAGACTGCAATCTAAAGTTCGGCAGCAATAAAGGTATCACAGCACACATTTGCCTTTGTTAGATTATGGCTAACTGTGCAAATAAGGTGCAAACGGTGTCGTTATTGGCCGCTACACGAGAAGAGCAACTTTGCAGTGCTGGCAAGTAGAAGTTTCAGATTACCTTATACGAAGATATAAGCCGCCTCGGATGGCTACACAGCCAGCCAAAAGAGAAAATTGATATTTTTTCTTTCTTAATTACGCACTTCCTGACTGCGCAAGAAACAATGCTGTAACCTTACACAAAGAGTAAAAGAAGAGTTATAACAAAGTAAACTACGTCCCAAAGCATTTAAAAGGCGAAAGTATACATGTAATGCACGATAAAAGAACAAGAAATGAACAAGTTGTGTTATTAAGTCATAATCGCATATGCATATCACAGTTCCTAGAACGCGCGAAGCTTCCTTGAAGAACATGTTGAGGCAACAGAAAAATGTTTTTCACCATGACACTGCAAGAGCTACAAGTGCCCTCAAAAAAAAAAAAAACTTCCCAACTTAATACGAAAACATACTTAACAGTTGCTGCCCGCAACACGCCGTACTCCCGGAACAACACGCGTAGGCCAAGCATGGGGAGCGCGCTCGAAGCTTGCACTTTGGTAGAAGAGGGGAGAACAGACTCCCAAACCAGCACCTCGACGCAAAATACGTTGGCGGGCTTGGTTGCGGTGGACTTCCTTTTTTATTTGTAGCGGCCCTCCTGTCGTGTCTTTCGTCTCTTCGGGCATACGAACAAAAAAAGCTACCTTACCATGAGAAAAAAAAATGGGAGAACGGTAAATTCTTCCTACATTTGTATGTACACCGATTATTACCTATCAGGATGGCCGTAAACGAAAGAAAAAAAGCACAGTTTATGGGAGCAAAGATGAAAAATATATACTAGGGTAATTAAACGGTTGGAATAAAGCATAACCACATACTTCGCACAGCCGCTCACATTGCTCGTTCGCTCCGCATGCGCTCGCATGACGGACATCGCGCTCTCTTTCTCGACCAGTCAGGCTGCTTTTGGTCAGTTCGTTCTCCCTCATTTTTTCCAGTTTTTGTTTTTATTTTTGGATGTGACATCATCTCCCACAGCTCTGCGTACTCGCGCACATGCGCGCACGCACGAACACACAAACATCAGCGCGCACAAACACGACTCAACGGGTTTTTCAGCGAGCCGGAGTGGTTCCCAGATAAAGCCTGTCCATAGACCGAGAAAGCTTCACGGAAGGAAAGAGAGGACGGGGTGGGAGAGAGGGAGGGAGACCGAGGAAAGATTTAATATAATATAACTAAAAGGGTTTGCCAGCGGTCGCGTGCACCGTTCCGAAAAATGCTTAAGTAGCATTTCCTGCAGTGCTCGTCCTCCTCCCAACACCATCGGCATCCGCGCCGCTCCTCAGTTCCGCGTGCGCGAGGAGCCAGGACGGACGACAGGCCGGGAAAGATGAAAAAAAATTGAAGATTCCACATACAGTGGGAATAAAGAAAATGCGAAGCACGCATCAGGAACGAAAAAGTGATCTGCGTTGTTGTCTCGCTATACCGATTTTGGTACATACGAAGTTAACGAAATGACCGCAAGGGCAGCAAGACTGTGGCATGTAAACCACGCCGCTCATGACACGCACCTCATGACTGTAATGTTATGACCTGTCATCTACTTTCGCCATGCAGTCGTGTTGTGCCATAGCAATTTTCGTATACATGCCAATAATGAAACGTCCAGGAGAGCACTAAGACCGTGGCATGTAAATCATGTCGCTCATGACATGCGTGTCATGATGTTCATGTTATGACCAGTCCTTTATATTCCCCATGCAGTCATGTGCCATACCCATTTTCGTATCCATCTCATTAACGAAAAGGCCTGGAGAGCACCAAGACCGTGACATGTAAATCAAGCCCCTCATGTCATGCATGTGATGATGTTCATGTAATGCCGCACCATTTATGTTTGCCGTGCAGGCATGTTGTGCCATACCAATTTTCGCATACATCCCATTAGCTAAACGGCCAGGACAGCACAGAGACCGTGGCGTGTAAATCATGTCACTCGTCACGTGCATGGCATGATATTCAAGTTATGACCCATCCTTTATGTTCGTCATGCAGTCATATGCCATATCCATTTTCTTATCCATCCTATAAACGAAAAGGCCAGGAGAGCACCAAGACAGTGGCAGGTAAATGATGCCCCTAATGTCATGTATATCATGATGATCATGTAATGCCGCGCCATTTATGTTCGTCATGCAGTCATGTTGTGCCATACCAATTTTCGTGTACATCCAATTAACGAAACGGCCAGGAAAGCACGGAGACCATGGCGTGTAAATCATGTCGTTCACGACATGCATATCATGATGTCCATGTTATGAGCTGCCATTTATGTTCGTCATGCAGTCATGTGGCATACCAGTTTTTGTATACGTCCCGTTAACGAAACGGCGGCGAGAGCACCAAGACCATGGCATGTAAATTATGCCGCTCATGACATGCATATCAAAATGTTCGTGTTATGACGTGTTATTTATGTTCGTCATGCAGTCATGTTGCGGCATACCTATTTTCGTATACATCCTATTAACGAAACGGCCAGGAGAGTACAAAGTAGTGGGCGGATAGATAGATAGATAGATAGATAGATAGATAGATAGATAGATAGATAGATAGATAGATAGATAGATACGCTCAAAGTCGCCGAAGATCGCTAAGAAATGCTTCGCATTAAAAAATATGGCCGCGTATCTCCGTGCTTCGCTGCAAATGTCGTCGAAAGACAATAGTCTTCTACCGGCCGTACTACATGAGTCCCGGTTCGCGTATTTCTATTTCCCCGAGGGGTCGCGCAAGCGAGAGGGAAAACGAAGAGACGCGAGGAGAGAAAGGGACCGGCCGGAGTGGCGGGTGGCCGTTCCGCTGCCTTGTGCTATCCGTTCGGCACGAGCGTGAGATATGGGCGCCATCTGGCCATGATATTGGGAAACGCGAGAAGCTTGCGTAGTACGCAGAACTGCGTAGGAAACGTCCACTTTTGCGCATGCTAACAAGCACTAGGGTCTTTAGAACTACGCATCTATGTATTTTCTACTAAAGGAACACACCGTCTAATACTTAAGTATTGATGTTGCGCCTCAGATATGCGTAATATTTGCTTTTTCGTCGGCTGCGATCGCAAGTATGAACGCAACTGGGTGGTCGCAATATGGGCGGTCGTTTAGGAAGGGGTGAACCTTTCGCAGCAGGACAGACACACACACAGACACAGACAGACAGGCAGAGAGACCAAAATTTCTGCGTTGAAGTATCCCAAGAAAGACTATCACCTTTAAAAGCTATGCAGGATTTTTACATTCTGCACGACCGTGACCGGGCGAAGAAATTGCGGCACGGGCATGGCTGCCTGAACAGCGCGCGGTGCACACCTTTCCCACAAGGAGGCTTGGGTGTAGCACGAGCCCGAGCGCGCCGTGACGCCTGTGGGCTCTCCCGATATGCGGCGTTCATTGTTCTTGTCGACCGGCGAGGTTGCTTTACGGCTGCCATACGTCAACGGCTGATGCGCGCACCCTTTCCTGGAATGCACGCAGGGGTCACAGTCATCCGTTGGGACGTAAGTGCTGGCAGGAGGATTTGAGACACAGCAGCGCTGAGGGAGGATAAGGGCAGGGGTGTTCTCGAGATGAGTTATAAAGAATGAGGCTATGTGGGAGGCCGTATTTTGTTTATTCACATGATTTGATGCCATCGAAGTGGTGTCGACACTTCACATGTCCTCTTCTATTTCGTCGTCGAGGCAGTATATGCAAATATGCCAAAGGAAGGTCTCGGGCATATGGAAGTTGTGCGACCTCCGTGGTGTTGTGGGTGGCATCTTTAGACACTCACCGGTGTCGTCACCCTCTTATCGTTCCTGTTACAGTGTACTTAGGCCGAGGTACGTAGACACTAACTTGTGATCCGAGTAGTAGGTGGTGACATACAACACATCTCGCACAATGTATGGGTCATTGGTGAAAGCGAGATCGATGCACGTGCATCTCGACCTCGTTATGGCCCGAGTGGGTGTCTTCAATGCGAGGTGGCGGCAAGTTCTCGCGCTGAGTGTTCATACGGCGACGCCATGCAGCTGTGCACGCGCTTTCGTCAACCCATCGAGGAAGCGCGGCGACGCGGCCGTACGCCGCAGCAGGTAGCTCCAGCGGAGCGTGGCGCGTGCGGACTGCCGCTGCGGCGAGTGTTGGCGCCGGCTTCACGTCCGGTGGGAGAAGTCACGTGCTTTCCGGGCATGGGTTTTGCGGACGGGAGCAGGGCTCACGCTATCGCCAACCTAGCCGAGAAACGCTTTCGCGTTAATAAATGGTAGTTTACCATTGTCTCTGAAGACGAAAGTGTATAGCAGCTGCACCTTAGTGGTGCTAACGTACGGGGCAGAAACTTGGAGGCTAACTATGAGTGTTCCGCTTAAATTCAAAACGATGAAGCGAACAATAGAACGGAAGTTTGTAGGTGTAACATTTAGGGACAAGCACAAAGTGTGTAGGGGAACAAACGCGCGTTTAGGACATATTAATACAAATTAAGAAGAAATGGACGTGGGCGGGCCATGTAATGCGAAGACAACAGCTGTCGATTAAAGGTATCAGAGTGGATCCCTAGAGAAGGAAAGCGTGATTGATCGATATTGATTTGTGGGGTTTAACGTCCCAAAACCAGCTCTGATTATCAGAGACGCCGTAGTGGAGGTCTCTAGAAATTTCCACCACCTGGTGTTCTTTAACGTGCACTGACATCGCACAGCACACGGGCCTCAACATTTCGCCTCCACCGAAATACAGCCGCTGCGGCGGGGATTCGATCCTGCGACCCTCGGATCTGCAGACGAGTGCCATAGCCACTGGACAACCGTGGCGGGGCAGGGAAAGCGTGGCACGGGGCGGCCGAAAGGTGGGCAAATCAGGTCAAGAAGTTTACGAGGATAAATCCAGCACAATTAGCATAGGACCGGGATAATTGCAGGTTTATGGGAGACGCCTTTACTCTGGAGTCAGTGTAGAGAGGCTGATGATGATGATGATCCATGACTGGCTGTGGATGGGAGAGCTGTACACTTGCTATTGTAGCCTGATAGCTTGCACTAGTGGCGCAAGGCTAGCAAAGCAACGAAGCTGATGAGTGCGTGGCCGGTCCACTTCAACTCTGCGTTGAAGGCAGAGAAAGAAAGACTATCAGAAAGACTTGAGGAGCTGGAGCAGTATCAGAGACGAAACAATGTGGAAATTAAAGATGTGCCGAACAGTACAAACGATAGGCGAGAAAGTTGGAGAGATCATTGATGAAGGAGATATCGATGTCTCTCAAAATGCCACTATCCTTAAACTACGAGTGAGCAACATCGTTGTTCCCTTCTTCCGAAGAACCTAGCGGAATGAAGTGTTATAGAAGGCACGAAAAGCGAAAATCGAATGTCATGCGCTTGGTTTACAGGGAAGTGAGCGTGTCTACGTCAATGAGCACTTGACACAACCCAACAAAAGGTTCCTCGCCAAGGCACTGCAAAAAAAGCACAAGGCGGGATAGAAGCTCATTTGGATGTCAGGAGGAAAATTTTCTGAACGTAATGGCGAAAGCGCAGAGGGGGTTCTCATCTGCACTGAAAATGAGCTCAGCAAAACTGCACCAGTGAGCGTCTCTGGAAGCTAATGTTTTTATTATAACTTCTTTGTCGTCTTTGCTTTTTGTAACCACACTCAATCAGCAAGGAGAAATTCGTTGCAGTATTCATGAATTTAGTACCCAATTTCAAAGCATTAATTTCCCTGTCCGCTACACATAGCAACACTAGAAGCATTAGGACCACGGTATACGATATCGGTGTTTTGCATCATGAGACAAATGCTAAGTTTGAATTTATGCTCTTCGCGTAACCGTGATTATCAGATTGTGAACCACCGCCAGTCTTTCATTTGTACGTATCGCATTCACTCAGTCGCCATGGAAGGTAAGGGGATGGCGTAGCTATTTATGTCAAAAGAATGCGTCAAAACAGTCGCATAGAAGAGTTCTCAGCTATTGATGTCGACGTGGAATGCCTAACTTTAACGATAGCAAATGTTACGGTTTCTCGAATTTACCGGCCTTCATCGCGTGATAAAAACACCATGTGTGCCTACATTGAACTTTTTCTACAATATGGATGCTTTGATAATGAGCCATGTTTGTTATTGGGTTACATTAATGTTGATTTGGCCGTTGATAATTTTAGAGGTGATGCACCTTAGGGTCGAGCTTGAGGCGTACACCCGGCTTAGCGACCTAATGACAGTTGAGCCCATATGGGGCGCAGCGTGTCGTGAGAGAGAGCGAATGGCTGGCGTTGGCTATGGAAACGCTCTTTCTGCGATGAATGCTTTACGAGCTCGCAAGGAACGAGAACACGGCCTCGCCCGGGAGAGGCAACGCTGACGCAGCAGCGTCTGCTAGCTAGTTTCTTGATTGAAGAAAAAACTTGGACCATCTCCCCGAAGGGAACCCTGATGGGATGCGAAGCAGCGGCGTTGCGCACGAGTGGCGTCACGGGTTGAACGGCGCTAACGCGGGTGCTGGAAGAACAGTGTGAAGCGAAACTCGGTGTAGCGTTTACTGGTGTAAACGTTTGTTTGAAACGCAGACACGGGAGGCGAGCGGGCGTTGGGGCCGGCAGCTGCGGGCGCTCAGGCGGGTGAGGGAGAGAGTGACGTACACGCGCACCTGCGAGGGAAGTGTGCGAGGGGAGCGTGACCTACTTGGCACCGCTTCAACACCTGCGCCGAGGAGAGCGCGTTGCCTCGCTATGGTGGCTAGCCTCGCGCTTGTGCGGAGGAGGAGGATGATGATGATGATTGTGGTACGGAGGGACAGCGTTATAGAGGCTAGTCAAAGAGCTGCTTCGCATCTAAAAAAAAACGACCGCTCGCGCTGCACAACCGCTCACCGGCCACCCCGTATATATAGGCACTGCATTTTGATCTGCAATGAAGTGCCGGTGTTAGATAGTTGAAACATAAGGATTCGCAGCGTGTGCGTCGACTAAATGTAATCCTAAACTCGGAACTGTCTACGTGGTGGGAGCGCAAGAGCCTCATAAAGATAAGGAGCATAAATTACAACGCGAGTGTAAACGTACACACGTGTTCTCACTGACATATGCATGAGTGTGCAATGTCTCGCGTGAGAGCAAACGATGCCCGTGCTTCGCCCCACCGTGATGGTTCACTTCGTGAAGTGTGGATTTTTTCGACATCTGATCCGCATACCACGATGGAAACCAACGGTTGTATTAACCAAATAAAGGCACCTACTACAATAACACATCATAGTGCGACTTTGCTTGTTATGTGCATATAAAACTGAAACGCACATGACATTACCACTGGTAGGTTATCAGCCGACATTAGTGTTAATTTGCCTGTTTTCTCTCTTGCACGGCTTGGTCAGCCGAATGCCAAAATGAGAATGGTCGGCAGCCACATAGAAAAATAAACAACCCTTGGATTGGAGGGATGTTTATAATGCTGAATGTACAGACATGGCCTTCACTATTTTTTTTAAACTAAATCAGGACATGTTGTGACCGCGCATTTCCGGTCTGTTACACAAAACCAAAGTCAACAACCACGCGAAATCCGTTGGTCGCTCACGAACTAACAAAGAAATCAAGAAAACACACATGATTTAGAATATTTTTGTTAAAACATGTGGCCCGAACCTCCTGACAGCGTTTAAAAAATTCCCTAATAGCTTGACAAAAAAAATAATAAGCGCAAAACCCTTGCACTACCAGCATGTCTACTCTATAATTCGGAGTGAACCAAGAAAATTGTGGGAGGCCGTTAACACAATAATTTGTAGGAAAGCCTTTCACGGAGCGCCGGAAACAATAATCTAAACGAAAAGTCCCTGTGCACTGTGTGTTGACGCCATGAAGAAAACGCCGACCGCGGCGAACTCGGCAGTGCTCTGTTCCAGTCCGCCTACTGCGCGTGCTGTCGTTTATACGTTGTTCATCTCAGCTTGACGCTTCTAGCAGCTTTCAGCGACGTTAAGACGCAATTGTGCTAATTCGTTGGTAATTTAGGAACGAGTAAAACATGTGAGGAGCCCCGCCACGGTGGCCTAGTGGCTAAGGTACTCAGCTGCAGATCCGAGGGTCGCGGGATCGAATCCCGGTTGCGGGGGCTGCATTTCGATGGAGGTGAAATGTTGAGGCCCGTGCGCTGTGCGATGTCAGTGCACGTTAAAGAACCCTAGGTGGTCGAAATTTCCGGAGACCTCCACTACGGTGTCTCTCATAATCAGAGCTGGTTTTGGGACGTTAAACCCACAAATCAATCAATCATCAAACATGTAAGGAAGGCAAAAATTTCTAGCAATGCTTTGCGAACAAGAGCGACGGCGCGGCTTTTCGGCGCAGGGAATAAGCGAGCGCGCTTTATTTAATGCAGCACGAGAGCGATTGCTGCATTTCCACTTTGTGGTTTCGAGTGAAGGCGTCTGCACTGAAGCCTCTTGTACAGGACGAAGATAACACACACATTAAATTCTTTCTGCGTATGAGACGCGCAATACTCATTATCGTAAACACAGTTAGGCGATTTAGACACAAAGCTCTTCTAAAAAATAAAAAAAAAGAATGGCAGATCCTACGTGCACTCGTAATCAAGGAATCGCGAAGCACGCATCAGGAACGTAAAACGGATTTGTATTGTTGTCTCGCTATACCGTATTTGGTACATACGAAGTTAACGAAACGGCCGCAAAGAGCACCAAGACTCTAGCATGTAAACCATGCGCACCTGACACGCATGTCATGATTCTCCTGTTATGACCTGTCATTTAGTTTCGTCATGCACTCGTGGTGCCATCGCAATTTTGGTATACATCCCATTAATGAAAATGCCAGAAGAGCAGGAAGTCGTAGACGGCTAGATAGATAGATACGCTCAAACTCGTCGAAGTTAGCTGAGGAATGCTTCGGATGTAATAGCATTTCTTAGCACCTTCCGAAAAGCGTCGCTACACCAACCATGCTTTGCTCGTAATAGGCTGTTGCCCTACGTATCGTTTGCACTGAAATTTGACCAGCAGCGCAGGATGTATGGGTCCGATCGCCTCATCTGCCTGTAGAGTCTTTTGACAGGGAGTTCAACGTCGCTTTGAATATACAGGTTATTTCATGGCAATCGCATAAGCCTGATCTCGGAAGCCTTGGTGTCTGCAAATCACGTAGGTTCACTTTAACAGAAAGTTGTGTCATGCGTTATGTCCGGTTTTTAAACCTTCATGCTTTGATTTATTTCTGCTTGTGGTGGTGTAGCGGGCGCTTTTTTTCCTTTTATACATTTGCGTAGTGGGTGAATATGCTGGGATCAAGCTCATTTGTAGTTTTGTCTCTGCTTTGAAAATGGTTCAATGAACGTTATCTTACGCAATATTGAATACGACACTTTCCACTTGGCTTCATGCTGTTAATACTGGGTCAGCGCAATTATTCAAATACTGTGTATGGGTCCGATCGCCTCATCTGCCTGTTGGCCGTCAAACATGGTACCGTATTTATTCGAATCTAGGCCGATAGTTTTTTTTTTCAAATTTCTTTGTATCAAACTCCAGGGTCGGCTTAGATTCGAGGGTTTTGAAAAACGCGCCATTATTTATTGAGAAAAGTGGGGCACAACTATAGCGCCACCTAGAAAACGCCACCTGGACGATTTTGTAGCCGTTAGTAGCCGAGCCAACACCTGAATTACAGTGCCTAGAATATACTGACTAGTGTGCGCAGCGTGGGCTAGGAGATGGCCCCGCCACTGATGACTGGCGGCGGCGCCCGCTTGGTGCGCTGCTATGCGGGTGGGTGCGTAGAATCCGCGCGCTCCGCAAACGCTGCGAAGCTTTTATTAAAGTGAGCCGCGCGACGCCAACGCTTACTTTTTCCGTATTTTCGGGGAGTTCTTTACAAGACGCTTTGTCATATAAGAACAACTCGAGTACTTTCACATTGCCTGTTTTTTGCAATGCCATATGAAGCTCATTTCGTGATAAACTCGCCATCTGCTACCCACCCGCAAAAAAGTAAAAAAAAACAACTTGACAGTACCTCCCCACCAAACTTCAAAAATTTACGTTGTTCTTGAGAGCAAGAATTATCATAGAAGGCCCAAAAATCCTTACCTCATGGCCGGAATTCCACCAGGATTCGAGTAACCCCCCCCCCCCAAAAGAATGACAACAATGCCAACCAATAACCTGACACTAACGCAGCATGTGAGACTCTGGGGTACCTCGTTGCGCAGGGAATCCGACGTTGTAATCGGGGAAAAATATATCACTGCGCAATTCAAAAGGATACTCTCGATTTGCTTTAGATAAAGATTGATATTTTAAAATTTATCTCAAGGGGGTGTCCTTATTCAAGACCAATAATTAACAACCTAGTGATAATTTCACCTATTACGCCATAAAGTATACGTAACTTATAGCTATCCAAAACTGTTATAATGACATGCTTTCCAGGAATATTGCCGTTGAAAATCTTCGAGCAGATGTGCTTCACAATGCACAGCATCAAAAACCACAATGTTTACATCCGCTCCTTTAAATTTTCTTATTAAGGTCCTAAGTCGCGCTGTAACTACAGTGCACGATTTATTATACCTCAACCCATCCAAGAGCTTCCTCACAATTCCACTGACCCACTTACCAGATAGCTTAGTGTAATATTAAGAAATAAAACACTGTTCAACGCATCATTAAAACGCTGGTATGCCTAAAACTAGACAACTTAACCTATTTCTCATTTCGTATCCTGACTAAACAAGCTCCTTCTCTCAAAGCTTATTTACAACATTTTATAAAATCTCTGCCCAATGAGTTTGGTCACTGGTAAGTGTTTGAATTAGATGTAAGGATATCTGGAAGCAATAAAAATGATAAAAACAACAATTCCAGAGAGTAGCACTCACTGTAAACGTAAAGTACTTTATTCAGAACAATGAACACAACAACAGAATAAACCAGGACCTGGAGAATACGCACTTCGCGTTAGTGGCAGCGGCGTAACTTAAGGAGTTTCTGCCGCTCCCTTTGACCTTCTCTTTCCTTGTTCAGGCCCTTAACAAAAAATCTGAACCTTAACAAGACATAAAACTTGACTACTTCAGACAGATTTTCTTTTTCATGGTTAGAGCAACCAAGCTGCGGCAGTGATAGTGAACGCAGGCACCTTGCGAAATCGAGCAAGCTCTCCTCATGAAGAATGTTTCTGCTAAAGAAGACGGTGAATTCATCCTCGATCAGCTTAACTGTAGTGGACAGGGCTGAACTAGGATAAATAAGCCCGCCATTGTCAAAATGAGCCGTGAAGTGAGAGCTCTCATCCATGCTTGCATCACTTGGGGTTACACAAAGGCGAGATGCACATTGTGGACATGCATTTTTTGCGATTGTTTTTCTCGCCACATAGCCGGCAGCATAGTAAATCAAGGCAGCGTTGCTTTTCTTTTCTACATACCCGGCATGATCGCCTTTGAACAGAACCCTGTCAATAGCCTCCTCAACTTCATCAACCTTTCCATGGTCAAATAAGTCGTCAATAGAGTATTTTAGTTGGAGGTCCCCAAGAGCTGTGCGTACGCGGGAGGTGCGCGAGAGCGACAGTGCGCATGCGCAGTGGGTTGGATCGCGTGCCGCCGCCGGCGGGACGGACGCTGGTTTTTGAAAGCTGCGCTGCGTCTCCTGCGCGCGCAGCGGCTCCCTCCCCGGCCTAATGGGCCATAAATCTCTCTGCGGGGTGTCCTGGAGTGCGTCTTGAGATCGTCGCTTATTTTGTCGCCTCCTCCTTTTCACCCACCTTCGGGGCTCTCCCGTTCTTCCTCTCTGCGGGGAATCCTCCTCCTGCCTCTTTCAGAGAGAAGTTAACATGCCTCATTCCGGAGAAAGTCGCTTGAGTGCCAGCGGCGGCACAGCTAGGCGAGTTCAGTTCAACACTGCAATAAACTATGGCTATGTATCATGTGCGAAATGCAAATCCTTTCCACGACCCGAAAGAGTGGACGCACATAACTACAGAATGCAGAAAAGGAACGGAGGATCGCTTACCAGAATGATCGGGATAGTGTTGTGCACAATAAAGTTAAAGAAATGCCTTTATCTCATAATCTTACTTTTT